>CM035432.1:18746798-18791798 GCA_020310875.1 Ceratopteris richardii | reverse complement strand
TCATGACAAATGGGAGAGCTTTACCACAGCAATGGACCTATACATGGACATACATGCTCCTGATCTAACAACTCTGATTGGTCAACTCTTCACACATGTACCAAAGCTTACAAGGAATGGAGAGCAGTCAAAAGGTAACAACCCCTCTGCTTTATACACTGATAAGAAGGTTAAAGATAAAGGTAAAAGTAAGAAGGTTGATGAAGAAGGCTCTACCTCCCAAGCAAACTATGCAGGGAGAGGTAGATCTTCAAGAGGAAGAGGCAGAGGAGGTAAGCAAAGTAGGGGGAGACCCTACAACTCATCACCATGCAACATTTGTGGATTGTCTAACCATAGCACAGATGAGTGCTACAAAAATTATAAGAATCAGAGAGGAAGAGGCCATCAAAGAGGTGGATACTCTCAAGGTAGAGGCAGATTCAACCAACACCAAGGCTACAATGGATACAACAATCAGTACAACAACAATTACAACCACAACCACAATAGTAACTACCAAGGTGGATTCAGAAATAGAAGGGATTACAACAACTACACAGAGGAGCAAGATGACTCTCTATTGATCTTGAATATGACCTCCAAGGCAGGTACAAATGATGATCATTTATTTTATATTGATTCAGGGTGTTCTAACCATGTAGCTAGTAATGTGGCACTACTCTCTGATTTGGAAGAACCCAAGGGCAAACATCAGGTACAGACAGGTGATGATACTAAACATTCTGTTATAAAGATTGGAAATGTGAAAACTTGTGATGGTAACCAAAACCTATTGAGCAGGGTACTTTATGTACCAACCATTACCAAGAACCTAATGAGTGTTGGTCAGATTGTGGAGAAAGGTTTACAGGTCAGGTTCAATCAACATGGAGCATATGTGGAGGACCCAAGACATGGATTCAAAAGGATAGCCAAGGGAGACAAATCAGGTAGATTATTTACTTTTGAGCTACTAGAGGACACAAAGAACATTGCTTTATACAATTACAAGGATCAAACACTTTAAAAATTAGAAATATGGCGCAAGAGGTTAGGTCATATAGGAGAAAGGACCTTAAAAAAAATGTGCAGGGATCAATGTGTGCTTGGGATACCTAATGTGTCCAAGCAACACATGATTTACAAGTGTGGTGCTTGTCAATTTGGTAAGTCACACAGATTACCCTATTCAAAGAAAGGTTTTATGCATGAAGACTATCTGAAATTGGTGCATACAGATGTTTGGGGACCTAGCAAGGAACCATCCATTTCAGGTTCAAGGTACTATGTGTCCTTCATTGATGATTATAGCAGACGGACTCTCTTATACTTTATGAAGCATATGGATGAAGTGTTTAATTGTTTCAAAAGATATCTTGCACTAGTTGAAAATCAAACAGGTAGAAACTTGAAAAAACTAAGGTCAGATGGGGGAGGTGAATACTTCTCCAATGAATTTGAAGACTTCTTGCAGGAAAGAGGCATCAAGAGGGAGATAACTACAAGGTACTCACCTGAACAAAATGGGGTAGCTGAAAGAAGGAATAGACTCATTGTAGAAACAGCTAGGTCTATGCTTAATGAAAAGAAGTTGCCAAATTATCTTTGGGCAGAGAGTGTATCTACTGCCACCTATCTCATTAACAGGTTGCCATCAAAGACACTTGATGGAATGACACCATATGAAGCTTGGCATGGTAAGAGACCATCATTGGATCATTGCAAAATCTTTGGTTGTATTGCATATGTGCATATTCCCTCACAGGTAAGGGGAAAGCTAGACCCTAAAGCTGAAAAATGTATCTTCATTGGTTATGACTTGAACCAGAAAGGGTACAGATTCTACAACCCCTCAAAGAAAGGTTTCAAGGTAAGCAGAGATGTCATCTTTGATGAGAATGACTCATGGTATGAAAATGAATGCAGGAAGGTTAGTCTACCTTATGACATAGAAGAAGACATCCCAAAGCTCACCAAGGAGGAACCAATCCAGAAAGAAGACTCAACTTGAGATGATGATGACACAATTAACCTTGAGGAATTCAAGGCATGGAAGTCCAAAGGAAAGATGAAAATGAAGAAGCTAGAGGATATACCAGAATCCTCAACTCAAGCAATGAGGAGATCTCAGAGAGAAAGTAAGAAGCCTATCAGATATGGGTATGACACTTCTCTTGTAACTAAGCATTTTGTATATCTTGCAAAGGATTTGTTGAATGAAGAACCAGGTACATATGAAGAAGCAATCACAAAAACAGAATGGAAAAGAGCTATGGATGAAGAAATAGAGGCTCTCAAGGAAAGTGAAACATGGGACTTAGTACCCAAGAAGGACTCTATGAAGGTGATAGGATCCAGATGGATCTACAAACTAAAGAGGAACTCTGATGGTACAATTAACAGGTACAAAGCTAGGTTGGTAGCCAAGGGTTTTGCACAAACCCAAGGCATTGATTATGAGGAGACATTTTCTCCTGTGGCTAAGATGCCAACAATCAGAATTTTGGTAAGTGTAGCTGCATCCAAGAATTGGAACATGTACCAATTAGATGTCAAGAATGCTTTCTTGAATGGATGGATATCTGAAGAAGTCTACATGTCACAACCACCTGACTATGAAGATCCCAAGAAGGTAAATTATGTTTGTAAATTGAAGAAGGCTCTATATGGTTTGAAACAGGCACCTAGAGCATGGAATTATAGGTTGACAACCTATCTCCAAGACCAAGGATTTATAATGAGCAAGGCAGATACATCATTGTTTATCAAAAGGAACAATTCAGAGGTAATCTATCTCTGTGTTTATGTTGATGACATCATCAGGTAATGATGTCAGTGGAATTAGACACATCAAAGGACAGATGATGAAGGAGTTCAAGATCAATGATCTTGGATTATTAAAATACTTCTTAGGTCTTGAATTGATTTATACAAATTCAGGTATCTTCATCACTCAGAAGGAGTATATTCAAGACATGTTGAAGAAGTTTAATTTGCAGGAAGCTAAAGTCTCAAGTACTCCTATGGAAGTCAACCTAAAGCTTAGTGCTCATGAAGGTGATGAAGTCCAAGACATTACAGGATACCAAAGTATGGTTGGTAGTTTGAAGTATGCCACCCTGACTAGAATTGACATAGCATATGGTGTTAGTGTGCTAAGCCAATTCATGCACAAACCAAGGGTACCTCACCTAGAGGCAGCAAAGAAGATTTTGAAGTATCTAAAGGGAACTCAGAACCATGGTTTGTACTTTCCTTATACATCAGATATTGACATCAAAGTATATTCAAATGCAAATTGGGCAGGATGCAAGGATGATAGGAGAAGCACATCAGGATACATATGTTTTGCAGGTGATAAACCCATTTCTTGGTCAGCCAAGAAACAACCTACAGTAGCTTTGTCATCTACTGAAGCAGAGTATAGAGGGCTAGCCAATGCCACTCAAGAAGCTATCTGGTTGAAGCTTTTGTATACACAGTTAGGCCTATATACAAGGCCACCAATTATCTTTGGTGACAACACAAGTTCTCTTCACCTTGCAGCTAATCCAATATATCATGCTAGGACAAAACACATAGAGGTTCATTACCACTATGTGAGAGAAAAGTTGCTAAGCAAAGACGTTCAATTGACTTATGTGTCCACTAATATGCAATGTGCAGATTTACTCACTAAAGCTTTGGATGGAAACAAGTTATGGAGATTCAAATCCATGATTGGATTGCAGGATGTGATTGAAGATTAAAGATGAAGACTTGAGCCAAATGTTTGGCTTTAGGGGGAGCTGTTGGTGCAATTCAAGCCTTCACCTTTGGCTTGGAACCCTTGAAGGATATCTCTTCATGAAGCAAGAGTCATAGGAACTTATGCTTATGAACTATTACCATTTTATCTCTTGTAAAAGTCTTAGTGACTTGGCATATTATGAAAATCACACCTAATTGATTGAAAGTCGTGGAAAAAGTTGTTGATTGATTGAGGGACTATCTCAACCAACTTTTAGGTGAAAGATTCAAGGAGATTGATTTGAATTCTAATTCAAATTCTCACTCAACTCCTATAAAAGCTACAAGTCAAAAGTCGCGGGTGTACTTCACTCATCCCGAGGTATTTTCTGTATCAATCATTGAGTGTGTGAGGTCTACTCCATAGCCTACACCTCTGAGTACCATTGAGCTATGTTTATCATGCCAATGGGAATGTACATTTACATGATCTAATACAAATACTTACATTCATCTACTCCTTAATTCTCTGAGTATACTACTCCAAGTCAGTCAACTTCAACAAGGCATATCTCAGTGCCTACTGACCCAAACAAAGGGATTCAAAGCTTGTTGGAACCAGGTCCAAGCATACTACATGCCTAAAAAATTTGAAGGTCATTGGATCAGTCATCTCGGAGAAAGCGCGCTCGAAGTGGTCTCTGGTATTTTTCTGCAGAGCTCCTAAAAAGTCGGGGGTAAACATATTTTTGCTAAAGTGATTTCTCAGAGTATAGTTCATCATTTCTTCTCATTCCACTTGCAAATGGTAGCTTGTTGTTGGAAGGAGTAATTTTGAAGGAGCATTTTTGATGAAAAAATTAGTAAAAAGTCAAAAAAATTGTAAAATATTTATGCAATGATTGTAAAAATAAGGAAGAGTCTTCCTTATGTGGTTGAGGACCTTCTGTAATTTTTGTAGAATTTTTAGAAACTCTTAGATAGCATTTTTTTAGAAAATTAGAGAAAAAGACCTAATTTCAAGTGTGAAAAGGGACACTTGAAAATGTATATAAGTCAATTTTCTCTATTTTGGAGAGGTTGGTTAGCCATTTGCTCAAGCTATCAATAGAGAAGAAAGAGTTTCTGCAAAATCGTGTTTTCTCTTGTTGTGTGTATTTCTTTTGATGTGTGAGCTTGTCTCTTGTCTAAGCATGGAGATTTGTGAGTCTTAATTGTGTATTACTGAGTAAGTTGTATGAAGGGAGAGACCTATTGCTGTAAATGAGTGGAAAGGACTGCAGGAAGTTTCAAAATTGTGAAAATCGTCTGTTGGTACAGAATCGCGATTGTCTCGTCTTGGTGATACAGGTGATATTTTTCAGTTTTGAGTTCATATTTGTATTCTGCTAATGAAATGGCATGGTTTTGACATAAAGAACATAGAAAATGATGGAGATTTGCCTTAGTTATGGTAATCTCAAGATTTTCTCTTCATCTTCAATTTCTCTCAGCAATCCAGCCATCAATCTTTTATTTCCTTGAATCTGTTATCTTGAAGGGGCTGTGGTCTTGTGGATATTCCTAGGATTGACAAAATAAAGATGATTTGTTGATTCTTTGTTACTTCATGATTGGAGAGGACAACTTGGAGTCCAAAACAAAACATTTTTTGGCGCCGTTGCCGGGGAACATTCCAAGAACTTCTTTGAAGTTGGACCTTTGCTGGATCTTCAGTTGATGATGGTAAACAAGGTAAAGCTCATCAATAAGGAAAAGTGCACATGAATAGGTAGATATCATTGTTTGTCTTTAGGGAAGAAGAAAGCAATGGATGTCTTGTAGAAGTGGAAGTGCTGAAATTTTTGTAGATTGATAGTTGCTCATCATTTTGGTGAAGTAAAAGTGCAGGTGTGTGGAGGATTTGAGCCAAGAAGCTGAAGATGGAGGTAACTTGAATCTATTCTTGCATTTCTAGATTTCTTTTTGCCCAAGTACTAGACACCATGGGTGATCTTGGGAAGATAACATGGTGATACTAAGGAAAGGACAGTTAAAGTAGCTAGATGTGGGAATGAGGGATTCAGTTGTTGACCAAGTCTGAGCATTGAATCTTGAGTTGTGCTGCATTTTGAAAAAATCAGATGATTGAGTTTATCTTTACAAAATTTGATTGCCTTTCATAACACTTTTTCATTGGAGAACCTTTCTTTGGTACTTTAGTGATAGCTAAGGACATAGAAACTCATAACCAATCAAGAACCATAGGATCAGTTGATTTCCAAAAACCAGAAACCCTAAGTAAAGTGTTCACCTTTATTTTTAGGGCAAAAATACCAAACAAATTCACAAAACTCATAAAAAACAATCAAACAAATTTCTTTTCTTGATAAGAAGTTAAAGTGAGGTGTTGTGGATAGGAGTGATTGTGAAAAACTGGAAAAGAAAGCAAAAAATGATCAAAAAACCAGAAAACTGAAAAACACGATTCTCTGCACAGAATCGCGACTTTCTGAAAAAAAGTAATTGATTTTGAAATATCATTGTAAGTGAAGGTTGAATTGAAGTTGTTGAAGGGTTTTGAAGGTAATCAAGAAGAAAAAGCTACTCAAAGTGGTATAAATTCAAAAATAGAGAAAAACACGATTTTCTGCACAAAGTCGCGATTTTCTGAGGGAGATTGTGATTTTGGTGCAAAAATTCAGGAGTAAAGTCAATTCTAAAGAAAAGAAGAAATTGAAGCCAAACAAAGAGAAAGAAAGCTTAAAAAAGAAAAAAATTATCAAAAAACCAGAAAATTAGAAAACACGATTCTCTGAACAGAATCGCGATTTTCTGTAAAAAGTGTTGTTTTGAAAAACTTTTCAGGTGACTCATGAATTGAAGTTGTGAAGGATAGTGAGAGAAGGCAAGGACATAGAATACTCAAAATTTGCACAAGGAAAAGATCAATAGAAAAAAACACGATTCTCTACACAAAATCGCGATTTTCTGTAAAGGAAATTTTTTGGAAAATATGGTATATTTGGGTATTTGACACAAGAAAGTGTAGAAGGAGTCATAAAGATTGAGTAAGTGAAGTCAAAGAAGTGAAAGAGTGTGAAAAACTGAAATTTGAACAAAATCGCGACTTTCTGAGTACAAAATCGTGATTTTTTGAGCACTATATAAACAGATAATTGAAGGAAAAATTCATTTGAGAGTGAGAGTGAGGGAGAGAGAGAGTGTGCAGAAGCAACAAAATCGCGACTTTCAGCTACAAGCAACCCTTGGAGATTTTTTCAACTTGGCAAGCAAGGTAAAAAGTCTAGTAGCATTTTGAATACATATTTTTTTGCAATAAGGGGATAAAATAACACAAAAAAGTAGGAAAATAGTAAAATCACGAAATCGCGATTTCCTGTTTTTTATTGTTTTTCAGTAAGAAAAAAATGTTTTTCAAAAAATCTCTTCATTGCATGTTAAAATTTTGATAAAGCGATTCTCTAAGTGAAAAAATATTGAAAAAAATCATAAGTTGAAATTCTGCCAAAAATTGGACAAAATCGCGATTCTGAGTTTTACTCAAAATCGCGATTCTGTGAAAAAGTGCCAACAAAATCGCGATTCCCAGAACGCGATTTTCATAAGAAAATCGTGTTTTTACAATCTGTGAGCAATCACGATTGTCTGGGAACAAAATCGTGGAAAAAACACGATTTTGACACAAAATCGCAAAAAACACGATTCTGTGAACAAAATCGTGGAAAAACGCGATTTTCACTCAAAATCGTGGAAAACTCGATTTTGAACACAAAATCGTGGAAAACTCGATTTTGAACACAAAATCGTGAAAAACACGATTCTGTGAACAAAATCGTGAAAAACACGATTTTGACACAAAATCGTGAAAAACGCGATTTTCACTCAAAATCGTGGAAAACTCGATTTTGAACACAAAATCGTGAAAAACACGATTCTGTGAACAAAATCGTGAAAAACACGATTCTGACACAAAATCGTGAAAAACACGATTCTGTGAACAAAATCACAAAAAACACGATTTTGATCACAAAATCGTGAAAAACACGATTTTCATACAAAATCGTGGAAAACACGACTTCGAATACAGAATCGTGGAAAACACGATTTTCAACAGAAAATCGTGAAAAACTCACAAGTAGACACAAAATCGTGAAAAACACGATTTTCATCAGAAAATCGTGAAAACCCCAAATTCAACAGAAAATCGTGAAAAACTCACAAGTAAGTAGAAAATCGTGAAAAACACGATTTTCAACAGAAAATTGTAAAAAAACTCACAGGTAGGCACAAAATCGTGAAAAAAACCTAAATCCAACAGAAAATCGTGAAAAAGTCCAAATGCATCATAAAATCGTGAAAAACACGATTTTCATCTGAAAATTGTGAAAAAACACTACTGGCAGTAGAAAATCGTGAAAAACCCTAATTTCATTAAAAAGTGGTGAAAAGCACAAAACATAGGAAGAAAATTAAAACACACACAATTTTGGACAGAAAATTGTGGAAAACCAATACATTGGTTAGGAAACTGTGACAAACACTCCTTTGAGCATTAGAAATTTGTCAAAAATAGTTGAATGATACTAAGATCTGGAAATAAAATCAATTCAACTCCTAAACAAGACCTAACAAGGAAGGAAAAAGAGCCAGGAAGTAATAAAAGATCAGAAAGAAGTTTAAGCCAAGAAAATAACATGGAAAACCTAAATGAAACAAATGAGTCAATAGAAACTGGGGATTTTAGAAACATCCTTAAGTACATGTATACAAATAGGTTTGGAACCTATGTATACCAGGATGGAATGCATAAATTCCTCATTAGACTGAGAAATTTAGAAATTCCCCTGAACATAACTCCAGTAGCCCAATTCAAAGATGGAAGATATGAAGACAGGCAAGGATGTGTATACATCTTCTCTCAAGACCCAGAAAATTCAAATGATCTAGGGCAATGTGCTGACAAAGGACCTTGGGAACATAACATGGGACAACCAGACATACCTAGACCAAATGAAAACTACACTAATAATGAGCAAAATTATGGGAGAAGGACACATGCTTCACCAAATCCCTTTGACAGAGAACCAGAAGGAAACAATGACTTCCCACTCAGAAGAAGACCTCATTGGCAACCTCAGGGTAGGATGCTTAGACCATATCAAGTAGCCAAATGCATGAAAAACCAATATGAAGGGTATTCAGATCCTCATGCTCATGCTGCAGAATTTAGACAACTAATTAGAGCAGAGGAAGTAGAAGATTACAAGGTACAATTTGAAGCATTTGGTCTAACCCTAACAGGGCCAGCTTTATCATGGTTCATTCCTTTGAGAAAAGAAATGTACCTAGACATTGAATCTTTCTTAGAAGCTTTCATTGGTGAATTCTCTAAGACTGGAATCAAACATAGTACAGCCACATTGATACACAGCTTCAAACAACAAAAGGAGGAAAATGTTAGGGAAGCAGCCAGAAGGTTTAAGCAGTACATTGATAGATGCCCAAGAGAAGAAGTACCTTCCATGGCAAAACAAGTATCCTTATTCATTGAGGGATTGAGAAGTGCCCAATTAAGGACCCTAGTGTACTATAGGAGATGTCCTGATTTAGCAGCCTGTGTTAAGGAAGCAATAGATTTGGAGGACAATAGAGGTCAAGATTTGTTAGCATTTGATCAACCCAGATCTTATGAAGACAAAATTCCTCCAGCAGAAGAGTTGGCTCAGGCTATTGCTAAAGCCCTAGAGGTAAGCACTAAAACTAATCTAATAAACTCTAGGATGAACACAAACAAGAAATGTTATATGTGTGGAGAAAATCATCTGGCACAACAATGCCCTTATCAGAAACCACAACACTTACAAGATAGGAAGACACTCAAGTATTGTACACTAGAGAGAAAATGGACAAACCATACCAGGGAGGAATGCTTCTATAACAAACAACCTGTCAAGGAAAGAGACTATATGACTCAAAGGGAATCAGGTTATACTGAGCAACCAAGACCAGTATTGGGACAACAACCTCCCATTCCAACCAATGTGGTACCAGTCAAATATACACCCATTGATGAAGGAAATTCAAGATTCAGATCACCTTATAAGGAAGAGTATCAATGGAGTGAGGGACATCAAGAAGAATGGGAAGATTATGAAATAAGGGAACCTGAGCTTAAAGCCCTAGATCTGGGAAATGGAAAAATTGAAATGGACACAGCAACATTCATGTACATTACTAACAACTACATGTCCAATCAAAAACCTCAATTCAAAGGGGGACCAAAGATAACATGTTATAGGTGTGGGGGAGAACATTTCATTAGAGATTGTCCACAACCTCCAACATTCAGGATAGAGGGAGCATATTGTAAGGATTGTGGTAGAGAACATCTGATTAAGGACTGTCCAAAAAATCCCCAAAAACAACAGAACACACCTAATAACATACCTTTAAAAACAGTCAAAATTATGGAACAAGAGGAATTGAGTGACAATGATCAAATTGAACTTAATGTTATAACAAGGGCACAAGCCAAACAACAAGGAATAATTAAAGAACAAAATGAGGGTTCCACATCAAAAGGGAAGAAAAATAGACAAAAAGGGAAATGGGAAAAGAAAAGGAAAGTGGGCAAAAGTCTGGAAGAAGACAGTCAGGAACAAACAAATTCAAAACATACTTCTCATCAAAAGACCCAGAATCTGTCTGAAGTAGGAAATTCTCAAAGCTTAGACACCCTAATCAAAGCCTACAAAGGAAGGATTCAAGAGGGACCAAGCCCTGCAGATCATGCAATGGCTTATCCCATACCAGATTTAGAGCATGAAAGGATGCTAAAATGCAAACAAATTATCCAGGAAACACAACTCAGGATAGGGGAAGAAGACAGCTCTCGGAGAACATGTGATCAGCATGAGAAAACAAAAACCAAGGAAGATGATAAAAAAGGCAATCCACACATAACATTCCAAATGAGTTTAGGTGAACATTGTAGTATTACATGTCAGACAACATGGGAAAATCTGTTGAAACAAAATCCTCACCTACAAAACAAGATGAACAAAGAAGAAACAATATCTGAAAACCTTCATTCACCAACACAAGAATTAGAGGAACTATGGTATATTCCTATTGACAAAATAGGAGGGTATTGTGAAGGAGAAGAAGGGAATTCAACCTTAAAATTACAATATGAAAAACATTCAGCAAAAGCCATTTTGGATAGTGGATCAGGAGTGGCTATAATGACTAAACAAACCTGGGAGAAATGGGGAAGAAAGGAATTATTACCCACTAAAATGAGATTACAACTTGCAGATGGACATATAGAAAAGCCCCTAGGAATTTGGGAAAAAGTGATTGTGGACATATGTGGCATAGAAATAGAGCATACTTTTGCTATAGTAGAATTTCCACAATCCACATCTTATGAAATTATCCTAGGAAGACCCTTCATGAGACAAATGCAAATTGTACAAGATTGGGGTAATGATTGTTTATATCTTCAGAACCAGGGGAGAATAACAAGAGTAAACTTAAGAAATGGCCACTATTGTGACATATCTCCTAGAGAATGGTATAAGATACATCAAAATCAACCAGAAAGTGAAGAATCAGAAAGGGAGGATCAGGAAGAAGGTGAATCAGCAGTTTGGAAATGTAACATATTAAGAAATATCACAAATAGGAAAAGGAAGTTAAGGAGAGAAGATTGTGTGGAAGAAAGAGAAATACAAGATGAAAATTATGTGCCTCAACAATTCAAAGATGAAGAGTTTGAGCCTTATGGATGGAATCAAATCTTAGCTACAATGGATTTGGCCAGTGAGGAATATGTGGGAATGGAATTTCAAAATGAGGAAGGATTTGATATCTTCCACATTGGCATACATATGATAGGAGTATCACAAAGAGAAGAGGATCAAAATCAAGAAAGGATATTAACACAAGGAAAATCACAATATTTGGAAACAGTAAAAGCTGAGGATGCAATCAAAGACAAAATCTCAGGCAAATACAAGGAACATAAACACAAAGAAATAGAAAGAGACCAGGAAAAGGAAAAGAAGGAGAAAGAGATAAACAGAGATCAATACTTTGATGTACCAGCAAACTTTAAAACTTATGAAGTAGAAGACAGACTACTTCTGAGAATGAAACCAAAAAGAGAGAAGAAAAAAGGGGAAGCATATGATAATGAAGAACAAACAAAGAAAATTGTAATTATACAGGAAGAAGGAGAAGAGAGACAAATAGTAATAGCTGATGACATGACATCACAAGAAGAAGAAGCATTAAGGAACCTAGCAAAGAACTATAGGGATGTATTTGCTTACAGTTATAAAGATTTGAAAGGAATTGATCCAAAAATTTGTGAGCATAAGATTCCTATGACACCTGATGCAAAACCAAGCAAACAGAGACATTATACATTTAATGACAAATACTCTGCCAAAATAAAGGAAGAAATTGACAAGCTGTTGGCTGCTAATTTCATTTATGAAATAGAATACACTGAATGGATATCACCTATAGTTGTGGTGCCAAAAAAGAATGGGAAACTTAGGGTATGCATTAACTTGAAGAAAGTAAATGCAGCAACTATAAGGGATAGTTATCCACTGCCAATAACAGATCATCTTCTTGAGAGAGTTGCAGGAAAGGAAGTCTATAGTTTTCTAGATGGCTTCTCAGGATACAATCAAGTACCTATAGCTTTAGAGGACCAACATAAGACTGCCTTTTCTACAGAATGGGGGGTTTATGCTTTTAGGGTTATGCCCTTTGGATTGACCAATGCCCCAGCAACGTTTCAAAGGTTGATGTGTCATATTTTCAAAGAATTCCTGAGAAATGTGATGGAAATCTATGTAGATGACTTATGCACTTTTTCTTTAAAAAGACAAGATCATTTACAAGATTTGGAAAGAATATTCAGGAAGTGCAGGACATATAGAGTATGCTTAAACCCAGAAAAGTGTGTATTCTATGTCAGACAAGGAAGAATGTTGGGTCACATAGTGTCAAAAAATGGAATCTCTACTGATGAAAAGAAAATAAAAGCCATAATAGAGCTTCCTAGACCAACAAATGTAAAGGAACTCCAAACTTTTATGGGACATTGTGGGTACTATAGAAAATTTGTATACAAATTTGCTGATATAGCCAAACCCTTATATGCCCTCATCACAAAGTTTGAGTGGACTGAAGAATGTGACCAAGCATTTGAAACATTAAAAACTTGTTTGGTGACAGCACCAATCTTGAAAACACCTCAGTGGGATAAAATCTTTCATGTACATGTTGATGCTTCAAATTATGCTCTGGGATGTGTGTTGGCACAACCTATAGAAGGAAGCAAATTAGATTTTCCAGTAGCATATGCAAGTAGACAATTAAACATTGCAGAAAAAAATTACACAACTACTGAGAGAGAAGGGTTGGGAATGATTTTTGCTGTCAAAAAATACAGACATTATCTATTGGCCAACAAGTTTAAATTCTTTGTGGATCATCAAGCTCTACTCTATTTAGTAAATAAACCATGTCATACAGGAAGAATAGTAAGATGGTTTCTTTTACTAATGGAATTTGAGTTTGAGGTGGTGGTTAGACAAGGAAAAACACACTTGAGAGCAGATCATTTATCAAGAATTCAGTCAAAAGAACCTAGTTCACCTATAGATGATGATTTGCCAGATACATACTTATTCAAGGTGGAAAGTGTTCCTGAATGGTCGATGTCATTAATTCCCTTGCTAACCATGGGACCTTGTAGGTCATTAGCAAATAACACACATCTGGTGTTACAAAGCAGGAATTTCATGTTGTTAGCTGGACATTTGTATCACCTCAATCAGACAGGTATACTGGAATATTGTACTCCAGAAGAAGAGCAACATGAATATGTAAGAAAAGCTCATTACTGGAATCCATGTACTCATGCTTCTACAATTGTTACTCTTAGTAACCTTAATAGGATGGGAGTACATTGGCCAAATAAGATTCAAGATGTGGAGAGATATATTGATAATTGTCAAAAATGTCAAACATGGCAGAAAGCAGAATTAATAACTCTATATTGGTTTCAGAAAAACCCTGAATGGAGTGAAAATATTGTTGAGAAGTTGAAGAGAAAGGAGAAAGGGGAACAAGTAATAGCTGGTGCTGATTCAAGAAATCTACAAGTAATCTCAGAGGAATATCAACTCATAGGAGAGCAATTATACAAGAAAGGAATGGATGGATATCTAAGAATCTGTGTTCCAGAAGAAAAGTATTTAGAGATGTTGGAAATGGCACACTCAGGAGTAGCTGGAGGACATTTCTCAAGTGATAGAACAGCCAAACTCATCTTATATTCTGGCTTTTGGTGGCCAACCCTATTTCCTGATGCTAGAACTTATGTGAAAAAATGTGATGTCTGTCAAAGGGTAAGCCAACCAAACAAAAGAGATAACATGCCACTAATTCCTTTAATTTCAGCCAGAGCTTTTAGTAAATGGGGATTGGACTTTATTGGACCAATACATCCTCCAGCCAGACAATCTCATGCAGAATACATACTAGTAGCTACAGATTATTTGACAAAATGGGCTGAGGCCAAAGCTACTAAAAGAAATGATGCTCACACCACTGCTAGATTTTTGTATGAAAACATTATCACTAGATTTGGACTACCAATTGAATTGGTAAGTGATAGGGGGACTCATTTTTTGAATCAGATCATAGAAAACATGACTAATTATTTCATGATTAGTCACAATAAGTCAGCCCCATATCACCCACAGGCCAATGGGTTAGCAGAAAGTACTAATAAAGTACTTTGCAATGTATTGACCAAATTAGTCAACACAAATAGAAATGACTGGGATTATCAATTGAATCATGTTCTTTGGGCTTATAGAGTGGCATACAAAACAGCTTTAGGGACCACACCATTCAATTTGGTGTATGGCCAGAATGCAGTTTTACCCATGGAATTTCTTATTCCAACACTGAAGGTGGGTAGCCAATACAATTGGACAGGACATGAATTATCTGATAGAGTCATAGACTTAGAAAAACTGGGAGCATCAAGACTCCAAGCAGTGATGAGTATATACACAAACAAGAAAAGACAAAAAGCTTATCATGATGTTCACATAAAAGACAAAGATCTACAAGAAGGAGACCTGGTCTTAGCTTACACAATCAAAGAACATCAGAAAAAGTTTCAGAAAAAAGGTCATGGGCCATATATCATACATCAGATAAGCAAAAGTGGTGCTATTCAGTTAGCCAATATTGATGGGGAAATCATGCCAAATTTCATAAGTGGATGTAGAGTGAAGAGGTATGAGTGCCCGTTAACTACTGAGGAATGGAGAAGATTGCAAAAGGCTCAAAATAGGAAAAAAGAGGAAGAAAGTGTTAGAAAGGAGGCTCAACTGGAAGCCAAAGAGAGAATTAGGAAATTGAAACAAGTGTGCGTATGCGAAAACACTCTAAAACAAAAAGAACATTTGCCTGTGATTATGATGAATTACCAAGATGAAAACATAAGGGTTTTGATAGATTCGGGAGCTCAAGTGAATCTAATTAGCTCAGCCTTGATCAATAAGTTTAATCTTAAGAGAGCTGAAAGCAGAATTCTGATCAAAACCCTGGGAGGGAAAAGCATTCAAAGCATATCTTCACTTTCTGTTAAAGTTAAATTTAATAATGAATACATGGAGATAGATTGTGAAGAATGGCCAGACCATTTAATGACTGAAAAGCTGATTTTAGGGCAACCATGGCTCAAACAAGGTAAAGTCATCTTAAATTTTGAAAAAATGAAGTTTAATTTGACCATCAAGGACAAAAAGTTTTTAATGTTCTTTCTGAGTAATGAAGAGCAGGTAGATCATATGGATGTTCATGACCCACATCTCGAAGGATTTGCTTTCTCAATGAAGGACAGGAACATTATGACAATACAAAGTGATCAAGCTTCATACACTCAAGATCAGCAAAAGACTGAAGAGGTGAAGGTTGAGGAGGAGACAAAACAGAGAAAACTATTATTGCCAAAGTTGCAATATCAACAAAACAGAACAAAAAGAATATGGAAACAGGTCATGCAAAATTATGGCTTACCAAAACAGGAAATAAAAACAAAATGGATATGGAAGCCAAAAAATGTCAAAAAATGTTCATCCACAGAGCATGGTTATTTCCATAACAGAAGGACAGATGGAATAAAACATTACTGGGTAAAAAAAAAAAATCAGAATTAGGTCAATGGAAGAGAGATAATCCACAATGGACCTATTCTTGGAATTTTGGAAAAGACAAAAAAATATTTCCTTCTTTCCCCTTAGAAGAAAATTAGGAGGGGAAGGAAAGAAGGAAAAAAAAAAAAAAAAAAAAAAAAAAAAAAAAAAGAGAGAAGAAAAAACCAGAAAAAGATATTTTATTTTCTTGATTTTTTTTCTAAAAATAAAAGAACACAAAGCAAGATATAGGGAGGGAAAGAGTAAGTTATTATGAAAAAAAAAAAAAAAAAAAAGTTGTTTTGTCTTATTGATTTTTAATTTTTTGTGATCATTTTTCTTTTTTACCATTACTTTTTCAAGTTTCTTCATTAATCATCTTTTCTAGCATCATCCTTCCAATTCAGGAATTGTGTTTTCTTGAGTAAAGAAGTGACAATTGGAGAGAGCACAATAGATGTCTTGCTACACCTGTATTGCTCACTTAAAAATTGAGTCCTTTGGAAAAAAGAAAAAATTGTTTGGAACTTGTCTCTTTCAATTGTTTTTATCAGTGACATACCAAGCTGAGACAGTATTTTTGTTTTTGTGAATACTTGTGACTCATGTGGGTAGAGTGTTTTTCTTTTCTTTGATATATAAACACAGGATGGTGAATACAAAAGAATTGGCCATTCATGACTTCAAAGCTGACTCAGTAACCTTGTCAAGAGGACATTGGTTCTTGGACAGTGAGAGCACAGTGGAGCAGGTGGACTTGGAATCAGATGAAGATACAGAAATTCCAGAAGCAGGAAAAGTAGTAAAAGAATTGAAGGAAATGCTGGGAGTAATAAGTCAGCACATCTTCACAGTAGCACTGGGAGGTTATAAATACACCATGTTGAGCCAGGAGTTTTATAGGTTCCAAAGAACTACTGTCATCTTGAAAAGATGGAAAGCTGTGGGATTGCATAAACTATTGGAGGAACCAATTTTCTTCATTGACTTTGAAAGGGTAGCACAGGTAATGAACAGTTTGGAAGAAGTTGGAACAAAGAATGATGCTTATTTCAGGTGCAAAGTGAAGAACAAAGATGATCAGGAGGTGCGTATTACCATTAAAGCAGAACATATTAGAGCTGCTTTACAATTTTTTCCAATGGGCACCAAACTGGATCAAAGCTTTGTAAAGAAGAATAAGGATACTTATACAGGATATGGGAAGTTCACGGATTTTAAAGGAAAAGAGAATGAAGAATATGCAATCAGAATGTTCTTACAATATTTTTGTTTTCCCAAACTGCCTAGATACACCATGACTCACAAATCAGTAACTCTGCTGATGTTCAACAATAAAGACAAAACCAAACCATTCGGGGTGATGGATGTCTCACCTTACATCCATGAACAGCTGAAGGAAGCAGCAAAGCACTGGGAGCAGAAGAAATTCATGAATGGAGCACAGTTTTTGACAAGAATTATTTATCATATCTTGGGAATGGAAGAACAATTGAAATTAGCTCCAGAAGCCCAGTACTTCAGAAATTTGATGTCAGGAATCAAAAGTCCCCCAAAGAAAGCACTTGGAAGAGAATCAGAAGGACAAACTCGCATGAGGGGAACAGGAATGAAGAGAAAAATAATATCTGAGGAAGTGATTCCAGTAAAGAAAAGAAGGTTGGACCCCAGAAAAGTAGAGTTAGAACAGACGGAAGAAACAAAAGAGGAACAGGTGGCAGCACAGAAAAAGGTGCAATCCTCCAGTGAACCTCATCCTCCGCAGACAAGCAAAGAACAACTTTACACTTATCTCACACAAGGAAACAGCAAAAGAGCCGTATACGAGGCACAATATCAAAAGATGCTGGAAGATTTTTCATGTAAAGCTACTGATTGGATCCAAGAAGAAGTGGAGCACTATGAAGCATTGCATGAAGAAATGATGGCAGCAGAAACAGAAGAGATATTTGTGAAGAAGGAGGTAGAATTGCTGGCATACTTCAAGGAGTTGCAAGGACCTCCAGAGGCCAGAACTACAGTAATAGTGAAAAAGAAGATGCCAAGGAAACCTGTTCAAAAGAAGAAGATGATAAAGAAAGGGAAAGGAAAGATGGCAGATGAACCTGTGACAAAAGAAATGAGACAGGTAATTACCAAAGAAACACAAAAGCTAACCTCAGAGATGGAAGTGTCAAAGCCTATAGAACAAGAAGTGGGAGGATCTTCACGATTCTCATCTGATTCAGACAGCGACATTGAGAGTTTTTTGCTAAAAAGTTTAAATCTGTCAATACCCAACACTCCCAATATAGTTGTACAGGCTGTGGAAAAAGTGAAAACACCTGAGGATTCAAGTAAGAAATCTCAAGAGAAGCAGACACAGGAGGAAATAGTTCCACAGGTGAGTGCTGAAGAAAAAAGGAGGCAGTTAAAAGGAAAGGCAAGGATGACAGAAGAGGAAGACCAGAAGAGAAATGAAGATAATTCTGGAATAATGAATGTTGACAAAAATTCAATATGGACCAACCCATCACAGACACAGTTCAAATTAAATGCAAGTTTGACTGCAAGTTTGGAGGAACTAGCAAAAAAAGTATTCGGTAGTGTACTTAGCTCAAATATTCAGCAGAAGGATGCATTCAAAGAACAGGAAAGCAAGGAGTTAGAATCAGAAAAGAATGCTCAAGAGGTCTTTGGACAAGTGATAGAGGAAGGCATTGTTCAAAGTATAAAAGATGTGTTGCAGGATATAAAAAGCAATGAGGAATTTACATCTAAGAATGATCAAGAACAGGAAGTGGAAGCAGATTTTATGGATATTGAGGAGCAAGATCAGGAATGCATAAAAGAGAAAAGTAATGACCAGGTTGCGGGTACAAAAGAAAGTGAATCAGTTGAAGTTCAGGAAAAGCAGGAGCAGGAAGACCAACTCAAGAAAGTTCAACAAATTCTTGTTGAAAAGGACTCAAATAAAAGTCAGGAAACCCTAACCCAAGAGAAGGAGATACTAATTAAGGAAGACCAGCTCTTCACAGAGAAGCAACAAGTATTAGAAGAAAAGAAGCCATTAGAAAAGAAAGAAGTTTCAGATTTCTCAGAGCAGAAGAGTGTAAATGACAGAGCATTAGTTTATGAAGAGGATGATAACAATCAGGATACAGAAAACTATGATCACAGTGATGAAGAACAAGATATGCAGGACATAGAAGATGAAACAGCAGCAGAAGAAGATGATGTGGAGAAAGAAGACAAGCAAATTGAAGTAAGACAGACAGAAATAGAAGTAGGGTTGGAGAGAATACCCAAAAATATAAGATCAGCTTGTCAAATGATTATGAGCAACATTGAACAATTCAGACCATCTAGTAGGAATATGATCATATCAGGAATGGTGGCTGAATCAGAATTTGAAAAAGGCAGTTTAATTATCAAAGAACATAAGAAAGAAAAAGAGCAGATGACAGAGCAATTAAGGTTGATAAAGGAAAGGAATGAGGAATATCTCAGTAGAATCATTGCTTTGGAAGAAGCTGAGGTTCAGAAGCAGAATAGGATACAATATTTGGAAGAAAAGAGTGTAAAGTTATCAGAGCAGAATGCCAAAATGGATATGGAATTAAAAACCATTGGAGGAAGATACAGAACTTTACAAACATCTTATCAAATTCTGACTAGAGCACATGAAGAGATTAATAAAGTGTTGTTAGAAGAAGGTCAACTACAAGGTGGAAGCAAATCTGTCCAATTGACAGAGGAAGAAAAGGAAGAGCTGCATAAAGAAATTCAAAGACTTCAAACAGAATTAAAAGAGGCCAAAGAAATGGAGAAACAGGCAAACACTCATGCTGCCACATCAATGAGAGGATATCATCAATTACATTTGGAGGTAGAGAAGGAAAGAAGTGAATGGCAAGCAAAGATGGAGGAAGAAAGAAATGAGTGGAGGAAGGAAAAGGAGTTATGGGAAGCTCAGAACAAAAGTTCAATGATGATTATAGAAGAACTACAGAAACAGTTGGAGAAATCAAAAGTTCCAGAAGAAATTCAAGATCAAGTACAGGCAGAAGATACAGACAACAGGGAATATGAAACAGGGGATTTTGACAAGGAACAGGAGAACAAGGAGTCAGCAGCCAAAGAAACAGAGGAAGAATCTTCTGAAGATTTTGTACAGAAGTTATTGACCAGTAGAGAAGCAAGAATGGGTTTTATTAGACAAATGCATAATGAGTATGAAGATCAAATAGTTAAGTTTGCTCTAAATAAAGGCATTAATCCAGATCAGCATCATTGGGCTGCAGATGGATTGGGAATACCTTTCTGCATGATTTTGGAGAGTATAAAGAATTATCAATTAGCCAGAGTAGGGCTATCTCCGAACAAATACCTTGAATATGAAGAAGATATTAATGTCACGAAGGAGTTATTTGAAAGAGCAAATCCTAAATGGAGGAATAAGTGGTTGGATGCCAATAAGGAATGCAGGAAAATCTGGAAAGAGGCACCTTTGAATTTAAAGATAAATCCAGCCTATTGTCCAGTTGCTAGAAGAAGAGAATGGACTGTTTTTTGGGAAAGGAGGAAAACAGGACAGATTCCAGCAAAGTGGCTGAATTTTCCAAAAATAGCAGGTCCAAAGGCAGGTACTTGGCCTACAAAAAATTACATGGTGAATGCTGCTGAGTCAATTTTAACGACATATAAAGATGTTAATGATCCAGCCTGTATACTACTTGTCAGAATAATGAGATTGATTCTAGCCTGTATAGAGACCTACACTGATACAGATATCAGAATTTTGAACTACATAGGTTTTAATTCACCAACCGATGCTCTTTTGTTTGATTTAAGTGAGACACCAGACAGGATCTGCCTAATGGCCTACTACAGCAGAATTATATTTTTGGGTAGCCATTACTTACAGATTTTTGAGGATGCTTTCGATTATGGATTTTTTGAGAGGGAATCAGAGATTTTTGGAAACCTATCAGTTGTTACAAAAGCAAGACTTACTGCCTATGAAGTTGCCTACACAGAATATTTGAAGAAGGACGTTATAGACAAGCCTGAAGCTGCAGTACAATGGAGGAAAGCTTTATTTGAAATGGTCAATAATTTGAATGTCACTGAAAGGAAGAGCCATGACTTGGTGTCACAGGTGTATCAAAGGAAGAAGAAGTAAAGCTGAGCTCACATAAAGAAAATCTTTCGTCAGGAGCCGAAAGGTTTAGGAGGGGAAGGATGTTGGAAGGAGTAATTTTGAAGGAGCATTTTTGATGAAAAAATTAGTAAAAAGTCAAAAAAATTGTAAAATATTTATGCAATGATTGTAAAAATAAGGAAGAGTCTTCCTTATGTGGTTGAGGACCTTCTGTAATTTTTGTAGAATTTTTAGAAACTCTTAGATAGCATTTTTTTAGAAAATTAGAGAAAAAGACCTAATTTCAAGTGTGAAAAGGGACACTTGAAAATGTATATAAGTCAATTTTCTCTATTTTGGAGAGGTTGGTTAGCCATTTGCTCAAGCTATCAATAGAGAAGAAAGAGTTTCTGCAAAATCGTGTTTTCTCTTGTTGTGTGTATTTCTTTTGATGTGTGAGCTTGTCTCTTGTCTAAGCATGGAGATTTGTGAGTCTTAATTGTGTATTACTGAGTAAGTTGTATGAAGGGAGAGACCTATTGCTGTAAATGAGTGGAAAGGACTGCAGGAAGTTTCAAAATTGTGAAAATCGTCTGTTGGTACAGAATCGCGATTGTCTCGTCTTGGTGATACAGGTGATATTTTTCAGTTTTGAGTTCATATTTGTATTCTGCTAATGAAATGGCATGGTTTTGACATAAAGAACATAGAAAATGATGGAGATTTGCCTTAGTTATGGTAATCTCAAGATTTTCTCTTCATCTTCAATTTCTCTCAGCAATCCAGCCATCAATCTCTTATTTCCTTGAATCTGTTATCTTGAAGGGGCTGTGGTCTTGTGGATATTCCTAGGATTGACAAAATAAAGATGATTTGTTGATTCTTTGTTACTTCATGATTGGAGAGGACAACTTGGAGTCCAAAACAAAACACTTGTTAAGCTAATTTAATATGTCCAGAAGGAATTTGATCAATTGTAAGTGTGCTGGTCATACTGAGTGAAAGATTGAGCAGGTGTCAATACCAAAATAGCAAGTTTTCTTGGATTTTTGAAGTCTCAAGTAGTCTGTTTTGATTTGATCATTACACATATCATTTGAAAAGTACATATATGCTTTCCTGGTATCATTTGGAAGCTAATCAAGTGTACTAAGCATTCCTGGAGTCAAAGAGGGCTGGTGTGAAGCAGGTTTAGCAGCACCTACTCAATCTCTGAGTGCATCCAACCATCCTCTCCCAACAATGGTATCAGAGCAAATAAGGTAACATGGGAGATGGTTTTCCTTCATTCATTGACAAATTGGACAGGAACAATTACAAAGCTTGGTCTCTAAGGATGAAGACCTATCTACAAGGAAGAAGCTTATTTGGATTCATCTCAGGAGATGAGGAATTGCCCTCATTCAAAGCAAGAGGACTACCCACCAAGGATGAACAAGAGAGGCTCAACACATGGTGTGCAAAAGATGCATTGGCAAGGTCTTATCTTCTTAACTCTATATCTGATTTCCTTTTACCTCACATAAGGAATTGCAAGACTTCCCAAGAGACTTGGGAAACCTTGTCAACATATTTTTCATCAAGTACAAGGGCTAGAAAGAATCAACTATGGATTGAATTTACAACTCTTAGGAAGCAATCAAAGCAATTAGTTTCAGACTTTGTCACTAGGGTCAAAGACATTACAGACCAGCTTGCAAGTATTGGAGAAGAGATTGAAGAGGAACAAATAGTAAGGCAGGTAATCAATGGACTAAAAGCTGATGACAAATGGGAGAGCTTTACCATAGCAATGGACCTATACATGGACATACATGCTCCTGATCTAACAACTCTGATTGGTCAACTCTTCACACATGAACCAAAGCTTACAAGGAATGGAGAGCAATCAAAAGGTAACAACCCCTCTGCTTTATACACTGATAAGAAGGTTAAAGATAAAGGTAAAAGTAAGAAGATTGATGAAGAAGGCTCTACCTCCCAAGCAAACTATGCAGGGAGAGGTAGATCTTCAAGAGGAAGAGGCAGAGGAGGTTTTATGCATGAAGACTATCTGGAATTGGTGCATACACATGTTTGGGGACCTAGCAAGGAACCATCCATTTCAGGTTCAAGGTACTATGTGTCCTTCATTGATGATTATAGCAGATGGACTGTCTTATACTTTATGAAGCATAAGGATGAAGTGTTTAATTGCTTCAAAAGATATCTTGCACTAGTTGAAAATCAAACAGGTAGAAACTTGAAAAAACTAAGGTCAGATGGGGGAGGTAAATACTTCTCCAATGAATTTGAAGACTTCTTGCAGGAAAGAGGCATCAAGAGGGAGATAACTACAAGGTACTCACCTGAACAAAATGGGGTAGCTGAAAGAAGGAATAGACTCATTGTAGAAACAGCTAGGTCTATGCTTAATGAAAAGAAGTTGCCAAATTATCTTTGGGCAGAGAGTGTATCTACTGCCACCTATCTCATTAACAGGTTGCCATCAAAGACACTTGATGGAATGACACCATATGAAGCTTGGCATGGTAAGAGACCATCATTGGATCATTGCAAAATCTTTGGTTGTATTGCATATGTGCATATTCCCTCACAGGTAAGGGGAAAGCTAGACCCTAAAGCTGAAAAATGTATCTTCATGGGTTATGACTTGAACCAGAAAGGGTACAGATTCTACAACCCCTCAAAGAAAGGTTTCAAGGTAAGCAGAGATGTCATCTTTGATGAGAATGACTCATGGTATAAAAATGAATGCAGGAAGGTTAGTCTACCTTATGACATAGAAGAAGACTTCCCAAAGCTCACCAAGGAGGAACCAATCCAGAAAGAAGACTCAAGTTCAGATGATGATGACACAATTAACCTTGAGGAATTCAAGGCATGGAAGTCCAAAGGAAAGATGAAAATGAAGAAGCTAGAGGATATACCAGAATCCTCAACTCAAGCAATGAGGAGATCTCAGAGAGAAAGTAAGAAGCCTATCAGATATGGGTATGACACTTCTCTTGTAACTAAGCATTCTGTATATCTTGCAAAGGATTTGTTGAATGAAGAACCAGGTACATATGAAGAAGCAATCACAAAAACAGAATGGAAAAGAGCTATGGATGAAGAAATAGAGGCTCTCAAGGAAAGTGACACATGGGACTTAGTACCCAAGAAGGACTCTATGAAGGTGATAGGATCCAGATGGATCTACAAACTAAAGAGGAACTCTGATGGTACAATTAACAGGTACAAAGCTAGGTTGGTAGCCAAGGGTTTTGCACAAACCCAAGGCATTGATTATGAGGAGACATTTTCTCCTGTGGCTAAGATGCCAACAATCAGAATTTTGGTAAGTGTAGCTGCATCCAAGAATTGGAACATGTACCAATTAGATGTCAAGAATGCTTTCTTGAATGGATGGATATCTGAAGAAGTCTACATGTCACAACCACCTGGCTATGAAGATCCCAAGAAGGTAAATTATGTTTGTAAATTGAAGAAGGCTCTATATGGTTTGAAGCAGGCACCTAGAGCATGGAATTACAGGTTGACAACCTATCTCCAAGACCAAGGATTTATAATGAGCAAGGCAGATACATCATTGTTTATCAAAAGGAACAACTCAGAGGTAATCTATCTCTGTGTTTATGTTGATGACATCATCATTACAGGTAATAATGTCAGTGGAATTAGACACATCAAAGGACAGATGATGAAGGAATTCAAGATCAATGATCTTGGATTATTAAAATACTTCTTAGGTCTTGAATTGATTTATACAAATTCAGGTATCTTCATCACTCAGAAGAAGTATATTCAAGACATGTTGAAGAAGTTTAATTTGCAGGAAGCTAAAGTCTCAAGTACTCCTATGGAAGTCAACCTAAAGCTTAGTGCTCATGAAGGTGATGAAGTCCAAGACATTACAGGATACCAAAGTATGGTTGGTAGTTTGAAGTATGCCACCTTGACTAGAATTGACATAGCATATGGTGTTAGTGTGCTAAGCCAATTCATGCACAAACCAAGGGTACCTCACCTAAAGGCAGCAAAGAAGATTTTGAAGTATCTAAAGGGAACTCAGAACCATGGTTTGTAATTTCCTTATACATTAGATATTGACATCAAAGTATATTCAAATGCAGATTGGGCAGGATGCAAGGATGATAGGAGAAGCACATCAGGATACATATGTTTTGCAGGTGATAAACCCATTTCTTGGTCAGCCAAGAAACAACCTACAGTAGCTTTGTCATCTACTGAAGCAGAGTATAGAGGGCTAGCCAATGCCACTCAAGAAGCTATCTGGTTGAAGCTTTTGTATACAAAGTTAGGCCTATATACAAGGCCACCAGTTATCTTTGGTGACAACACAAGTTCTCTTCACCTTGCAGCTAATCCAATATATCATGCTAGGACAAAACACATAGAGGTTCATTACCACTATGTGAGAGAAAAGTTGCTAAGCAAAGACATTCAATTGACTTATGTGTCCACTAATATGCAATATGCAGATTTACTCACTAAAGCTTTGGATGGAAACAAGTTATGGAGATTCAAATCCATGATTGGATTGCAGGATGTGATTGAAGATTAAAGATGAAGACTTGAGCCAAATGTTTGGCTTGAGGGGGAGCTGTTGGTGCAATTCAAGCCTTCACCTTTGGCTTGGAACCCTTGAAGGATATCTCTACATGAAGCAAGAGTCATAGGAACTTATGCTTATGAACTATTACCATTTTATCTCTTGTAAAAGTCTTAGTGACTTGGCATATTATGAAAATCACACCTAATTGATTGGAAGTCGTAGAAAAAGTTGTTGATTGATTGAGGGAATATCTCAATCAACTTTTAGGTGAAAGATTCAAGGAGATTGATTTGAATTCTAATTCAAATTCTCACTCAACTCCTATAAAAGCTACAAGTCAAAAGTCGCGGGTGTACTTCACTCATCCCGAGGCATTTTCTGTATCAATCATTGAGTGTGTGAGGTCTACTCCATAGCCTACACCTCTGAGTACCATTGAGCTATGTTTATCATGCCAATGGGAATGTACATTTACATGATCTAATACAAATACTTACATTCATCTACTCTGTAATTCTCTGAGTATACTACTCCAAGTCAGTCAACTTCAACAAGGCATATCTCAGTGCCTTCTGACCCAAATAAAGTGATTAAAAGCTTGTTGGAACCAGCTCCAAGCATACTACATGCCTACAACATTTGAAGGTCATTGGATCAGTCATCTCGGAGAAATCGCGCTCGAAGTGGTCTCTGGTATTTTTCTGCAGAGCTCCTAAAAAGTCGGGGGTAAACATATTTCTGCTAAAGTGATTTCTCAGAGTATAGTTCATCATTTCTTCTCATTCCGCTTGCAAATGGTAGCTTGTTAAGCTAATTTAATATGTCGAGAAGGAATTTGATCAATTGTAAGTGTGCTGGTCATACTGAGTGAAAGACTGAGCAGGTGTCAATACCAAAATAGCAAGTTTTCTTGGATTTTTGAAGTCTCAAGTAGTCTGTTTTGATTTGATCATTACACATATCATTTGAAAAGTACATATATGCTTTCCTGGTATCATTTGGAAGCTAATCAAGTGTACTAAGCATTCCTGGAGTCAAAGAGGGCTGGTGTGAAGCAGGTTTAGCAGCACCTACTCAATCTCTGAGTGCATCCAACCATCCTCTCCCAACAGTGGTATCAGAGCAAATAAGGTAACATGGGAGATGGTTTTCCTTCATTCATTGACAAATTGGACAGGAACAATTACCAAGCTTGGTCTCTAAGGATGAAGACCTATCTACAAGGAAGAAGCTTATTTGGATTCATCTCAGGAGATGAGGAATTTCCCTCATTCAAAGCAAGAGGACTACCCACCAAGGATGAACAAGAGAGGCTCAACACATGGTGTGCAAAAGATGCATTGGCAAGGTCTTATCTTCTTAACTCTATATCTGATTTCCTTTTACCTCACATAAGGAATTGCAAGACTTCCCAAGAGACTTGGGAAACCTTGTCAACATATTTTTCATCAAGTACAAGGGCCAGAAAGAATCAACTATGGATTGAATTTACAACTCTTAGGAAGCAATCAAAGAAATCAGTTTCAGACTTTGTCACTAGGGTCAAAGACATTGCAGACCAGCTTGCAAGTATTGGAGAAGAGATTGAAGAGGAACAAATAGTAAGGCAGGTAATCAATGGACTAAAAGCTGATGACAAATGGGAGAGCTTTACCACAGCAATGGACCTATACATGGACATACATGCTCCTGATCTAACAACTCTGATTGGTCAACTCTTCAAACATGAACCAAAGCCTACAAGGAATGGAGAGCAATCAAAAGGTAACAACCCCTCTGCTTTATACACTGATAAGAAGGTTAAAGATAAAGGTAAAAGTAAGAAGGTTGATGAAGAAGGCTCTACCTCCCAAGCAAACTATGTAGGGAGAGGTAGATCTTCAAGAGGAAGAGGCAGAGGAGGTAAGCAAACTAGGGGGAGACCCTACAACTCATCACCATGCAACATTTGTGGATTGTCTAACCATACCACAGATGAGTGCTACAAAAATTATAAGAATCAGAGAGGAAGAGGCCATCAAAGAGGTGGATACTCTCAAGGTAGAGGCAGATTCAACCAACACCAAGGCTACAATGGATACAACAATGAGTACAACAACAATTACAACCACAACCACAATAGTAACTACCAAGGTGGATTCAGAAATAGAAGGGATTACAACAACTACACAGAGGAGCAAGATGACTCTCTATTGATCATGAATATGACCTCCAAGGCAGGTACAAATGATGATCATTTATTTTATATTGATTCAGGGTGTTCTAACCATGTAGCTGGTAATGTGGCACTACTCTCTGATTTGGAAGAACCCAAGGGCAAACATCAGGTACAGACAGGTGATGATACTAAACATTCTGTTATAAAGATTGGAAATGTGAAAACTTGTGATGGTAACCAAAACCTATTGAGCAGGGTACTTTATGTACCAACCATTACCAAGAACCTAATGAGTGTTGGTCAGATTGTGGAGAAAGGTTTACAGGTCAGGTTCAATCAACATGGAGCATATGTGGAGGACCCAAGACATGGATTCAAAAGGATAGCCAAGGGAGAGAAATCAGGTAGATTATTTACTTTTGAGCTAGAGAACACAAAGAACATTGCTTTATACAATTGCAAGGATCAAACACTTTCAGAATTAGAAATATGGCACAAGAGGTTAGGTCATATAGGAGAAAGGACCTTAAAAAAAATGTGCAGGGATCAATGTGTGCTTGGGATACCTAATGTGTCCAAGCAACACATGATTTACAAGTGTGGTGCTTGTCAATTTGGTGTCACACAGATTACCCTATTCAAAGAAAGGTTTTATGCATGAAGACTATCTGGAATTGGTGCATACAAATGTTTGGGGACCTAGCAAGGAACCATCCATTTCAGGTTCAAGGTACTATGTGTCCTTCATTGATGATTATAGAAGATGGACTGTCTTATACTTTATGAAGCATAAGGATGAAGTGTTTAATTGTTTCAAAAGATATCTTGCACTAGTTGAAAATCAAACAGGTAGAAACTTGAAAAAACTAAGGTCAGATGGGGGAGGTGAATACTTCTCCAATGAAATTGAAGACTTCTTGTAGGAAAGAGGCATCAAGAGGGAGATAACTACAAGGTACTCACCTGAACAAAATGGGGTAGCTGAAAGAAGGAATAGACTCATTGTAGAAACAGCTAGGTCTATGCTTAATGAAAAGAAGTTGCCAAATTATCTTTGGGCAGAGAGTGTATCTACTGCCACCTATCTCATTAACAGGTTGCCATCAAAGACACTTGATGGAATGACACCATATGAAGCTTGGCATGGTAAGAGACCATCATTTGATCATTGCAAAATCTTTGGTTGTATTGCATATGTGCATATTCCCTCACAAGTAAGGGGAAAGCTAGACCCTAAAGCTGAAAAATGTATCTTCATTGGTTATGACTTGAACCAGAAAGAGTACAGATTCTACAACCCCTCAAAGAAAGGTTTCAAGGTAAGCAGAGATGTCATCTTTGATGAGAATGACTCATGGTATGAAAATGAATGCAGGAAGGTTAGTCTACCTTATGACATAGAAGAAGACTTCCCAAAGCTCACCTAGGAGGAACCAATCCAGAAAGAAGAATCAAGTTCAGATGATGATGACACAATTAACCTTGAGGAATTCAAGGCATGGAATGTTGGTGCATGACAATCATCAATTGAAGAATTATGGAGGAATGAAGTCAAGGAGTCAAGAAGAAAACAAAGTCAGATGGTTGAAGGAAGGACATGTTCAGAAAATCCAAAGACATGTACACATATGTACATTAGCTGACTTATACCTTTGTCTAGTCATACACTTGTATATATTCATCTATAAATATGATGGAAAACGTCGGGCAAAGAGAGCAGAAGAGATTTGAGAATAGGAAGAGAAAAATTAGTGTCATTAGACACATGGAGAGTAAGTGAATTGTCCATCCTCACTTAGATGTAAATTTTCTGAGAAATCGAAAAATTTTGCGCCCGATACTCTGCTGTCTGCTCCCTCTGTGTTTAATCTTTTGAGAAATCCTTTTGCATGTATCTAAGTCCATAGCTAATCTATCTATGGCTAGAATTTGAGAGGTTAATTGTAATCAGGCTGTGAGAATTTTGATTAGGAACATTCATATGTAAGAATGTTCTAACAGTCGAGAAATCTGGCGCACATTTCATCTTCAATGAAATGATCATTGCTCAGTCTACAGTGTAAAGTTTTACACAAATGAGGGCTTAAAATCTAAGTTGGAAGATAAGCCATCTATGGCTAAAAGATCTTGATCAAACGGGATTTACTTTGGGAGAACCAGTGCTAAGAAGTTGCAGGTGTCAAAGTCGCCATTGCAGAGAAGCACTTTCAGACATAGGTAAAGTGTTTCACACATTTCTCAGTGTGTACTTAATCTTTTTGAGAGATTTAACTTGGCAAAGTTGCGCAACCTTAAGGCGAAGTGTTGTGCAAAGTTTTATCAAAAACTTTACAGGATTGATTAGTCAATGAGTGACTAATCTGCAGCAGACTTTTCTGAAGAAACTGAATTTTTCAGAATAATCAATTTTCTGATAATTTGGTGAAGATTCTCTAAATTAGGTGGAGTCTAAAGTTGATCTTGATATAGAAGTGATCTAAATTCAAGGTCAACTTTTTCTTTTGGAGATTAACACTCTCCATCAGTGGTATCAGAGCAGGTTGTGTCAAAATTGAAGTAAAGAAGACTCCGACTATTGCAGAAATACAAAACTTTACATTTTGAAGGTGCAGAAGGGTAAAGGTTGAAGAAAGATCAAAGGAAGACATACAAAGAGCATCAAAAGGATCAGAAGGAGCAACATTCGAAGTTAAGGTACATTTATTATCTGTAAAGGTTAAAGATTTGAAGCTACAGGTGAAGTAAAGATGGGAGATAGTCTCCAAATTGAAAAATTGGATAGAGAGAACTATCCTGCATGGTCTATGAGGATGGAAGCTCACCTTATGAGCAAAGATCTGATAGGATATATCACAGGAGATGAAGAAAAGCCAGAATTCAGAGATCCTAGTGTTCCAACTAGGGAGGAGCTTGCAGATTTGAAGAATTGGATGAAGAAGGATGCTCAAGCAAGAAGCATCATCTACATGGCAGTCAATGACTATTTGCTTCCTCACATTAGAGGACTTGAAAGTGCTTGTGACATTTGGAATGCTTTGGAAGAACATTTCCAAAATACAACCAAATCAAGGAAGGCTTCACTATGGGCAGAATTTACTACCTTCAAGAAGAAGGCCTCACAATCAATTTCTGATTATGTGACAAAGATGAAGGACATTGCAGATTCTTTAGGTGCAGTTGATGAAGATATTGAAGAAGACAAATTGGTAAGACAAATACTCACAGGACTAAGAGGAGATGAGAAATGGAAGCCTTTCATTTTATCTACAGAACTTTCATTAGATCACTTTACTCCTGATTTGAATCAATTGTTAGGTCATATGCTAACTTTTGAGAATGATATCAAAGGAGATGTTGATAAGAGTGCAGGACATGCAATGTATTCTAAAGACAAGAAGAAAGTCAACAAAGGGAAGCAACAATCAGGTGAAGAAGAAGGTACATCAAACCAAGCAAACTTCATAAGAGGAAGAGGAAATGGCAGAAGTAGAGGAAGAGGCAGAAACAACAAAGAGAATGCAAGAGCTTGTTGGATATGTGGTAAGACCAATCATCTATCTCATGATTGTTGGCATAATAATCAAAACAATGGTAATTATCAGAACTTTAATCAAAGAGGAAGAGGAGGTAGATTTCAGAGAGGAAATTTCAGAGGTAGAGGTGGTAGGAATTCTTTTGGAAGAGGTGGTGGAAGAAACTTCCAAAGTCAATCCTATAATAACACCTACTACAACTATGCATCAGATCAAAAGGAGGATTCGACTCTCATTATGAATACATGTGAAACCTCACATGAGGACATGAGAGTGTTCTATATTGATTCAGGATGTAGTAATCATTTAAGTGGAAATATTGCTTTGATGACTGACCTAGATCATAATGCAATTAATCATACAGTGCAGACAGGTGATAATACAAAGCATAAGGTAAAGTCAATTGGTTCAGTCAAAGCTAAGGATGGGAGCACTCTTCTGAGTAAGGTACTTTATGTTCCCACAATTCCAAAGAATTTGATCAGTGTAGGTCAAATTGTGGAAAAAGGATATGAGGTAAGGTTCACAAATGATGGAGTTTATGTGGAAGACCCTAGTCAAGGGTATAAACAAGTTATTGCAGGAAAGAAAGAAGGAAGGCTTTTCACATTGAAGGTACAAGGAAATGTTGGACATGCTATGTTCACATATGGAGAGCAGAAGATGTCAGAATTGGATCTTTGGCACAAAAGACTTGGACACTTTAATGAAAGAGGTATCAAAGAAATGATTAACAATGATTCAGTGCTTGGAATGCCTAACATTGCAGGTCAACACATGACATACAGATGTGAGGCATGTCAATTAGGTAAGGCTCATAAGCAATCCTATTCCAAGCATGCATTTATGTATTCAGAAAGACTTGAATTGGTGCATACAGATGTGTGGGGTCCTTCAAAGGACTTTAGTATAAATGGTTCAAGATATTATGTCATATATGTTGATGATGCTACCAGGTTGATCACAATTTATGTGATTAAGGAAAAGTCAGAAGTGTTTAATACATTTAAACACTATCATGCATATGCAGAAAGGATTACAGGTCAAAAATTGAGGAGACTAAGGTCAGATGGAGGGGGAGAGTATTTTTCAAATGAGTTCAATGATTACTTGTGGAATGCAGGTATAAAGAGAGAAGTTACTTGCAGGTACTCTCCTCAACAAAATGGGGTAGCAGAAAGAAGAAATAGGACTCTTGTTGAGTTTGCAAGGTCCATGATGAAAGAGAAGAATTGCCCAAATTATTTGTGGGCTGAGGCTGTTAATACAGCTACATATTTGGTTAATAGATTGCCTTGTAAAGCTTTGCAGGGTATGACACCATATGAAGCTTGGTGGGGTAAGAAACCTACCTTGGATCATTGCAGAATATTTGGATGCTTGGCATATGCATATGTGCCATCTCAATTGAGGCATAAGTTGGAGCCTAAGGCAGAGAAGTATGTATTCATTGGTTATGATGATAAGCAAATGGGATACAGGTTGTGGAGTCCATCCACAAAGCAATTTATTGTATCCAAGGATGTTACATTTGATGAGCAAGGTACTTGGTATGCAGGTAAATATAATGTACATGCAGATGATGAAGAAGTAGTGGAACAAAGGAAAGGTAAAGCAAAGATTCAATTACTTGATGAAAGTGAGAGTAATGAAGTGCAGATTGAAGTTGAAGAGAGGCCAAGGTTTGATCCAGAATGTGATGAACCAGAGACCTCAAGAAGTGCAGAAGTTAGGAGATCATCTAGGCACAAATGGCAACCTACAAGGTATAGCTATGACACTTCATTCTTAACTACTAAAGATTATGCTTATTTGGTAAAAGCAGATGAAGACCCTTCTACATATGAAGAGGCCAAAGGGAAGAAGAATTGGGAAGATGCTATGCAAGAGGAGTATGATGCATTGATAGAGAATCAAACATGGGATTTGGTTCCTAAACCTAATAGTCAGAAGATCATTGGATGTAAGTGGGTTTACAAGACTAAAAGATTTGCAGATGGAAGTGTGTCTAGGTACAAAGCTAGACTTGTTGTGAAAGGGTATGCACAGACATATGGAGTGGACTATGATGAGACTTATAGTCCTGTGGCAAAGATGACAACCATCAGGACACTCATTGCAATTGCTGCTTGTAAAGGTTGGAAGTTGTCTCAATTAGATGTTAAAAATGCTTTCTTGAATGGTTACATTTCAGATGAAGTCTACATGGAGCAACCAGATGGGTTCAAAGATCAAGTGAGTCCAAATTATGTGTGTAAGCTCAAGAGAGCTTTGTATGGGTTGAAGCAAGCCCCAAGGGCTTGGAATTATAGGCTTGTAAAATTCTTGAATGATCTTGGATTTCAAGCATCAAAGGCAGATAGTAGCTTGCTAGTCAAAGCAAGTGAAGATGGGTTCATTTATGTGTGTATTTATGTTGATGACATAATACTTACAGGAACAGATGATAAAGGGATGCAAATGATCAAGAAGCAGATGGAGAAAGAGTTCAAAATCAGTGATTTGGGGAACCTATGATTCTTCTTGGGAATGGAGATTTCTTATACTCAACATGGAGTATATGTGACCCAAGAAAGGTATCTTAAAAATTTGCTAACCAAATTTAAAATGGAAGATTGCAGGGTTGCACCTACACCTTTGGAAGTGAACCATAAATTGTCTAGGTTTGGAGGAGAAGAGTTCAGAGATATGAAACTCTATCAAAGTTTGGTTGGTAGCTTGATTTATGCTACATTGACAAGGCCTGACTTGTCATATGCAGTTGGTGTGCTTTCACAATTCATGCATTGTCCTAGAAAGGAACATTGGATTGCAGGACAAAGAGTACTTAGGTACATCAAGGGTACACTCAAAGAAGGGTTGTACTATGGATTTACTTCAGATACAAGAATCAAGATATATAGTGATGCAGATTGGGCAGGTAATGTGGATGATAGAAGATCAACACATGGATACTTGTGCTATATAGGAGACAAATTGATTTCATGGTGTTCCAAGAAGCAACATACAGTTGCTTTGTCATCTACAGAGGCAGAATATAAAGGTATGGTGGAAGCTGCAAAAGAGGTAATATGGCTAAAGACACTTTTGAAAGTTTTTGATGTGATTCAGAGTACTCCTATTATTTGTGGAGACAATATGAGTTCATTATACTTGGCAGCTAATCCTGTATTTCATGCTAGAACTAAGCATATTGAAATACAATATCATTTTCTGAGAGAGAAGGTCATTGAGAAGGAGATTGAAGTCATACACACTCCCACAAAAGATCAAGTTGCAGATATGATGACAAAAAGTCTAGATGGACCAAAACTACAAAGATTCAAGGATATGGCTGGAGTAAAGAAGATAGAGAAGAACCTCAATTAATGATTGAGGGGGAGCTGTTGGTGCATGACAATCATCAATTGAAGAATTATGGAGGAATGAAGTCAAGGAGTCAAGAAGAAAACAAAGTCAGATGGTTGAAGGAAGGACATGTTCAGAAAATCCAAAGACATGTACACATATGTACATTAGCTGACTTATACCTTTGTCTAGTCATACACTTGTATATATTCATCTATAAATATGATGGAAAACGTCGGGCAAAGAGAGCAGAAGAGATTTGAGAATAGGAAGAGAAAAATTAGTGTCATTAGACACATGGAGAGTAAGTGAATTGTCCATCCTCACTTAGATGTAAATTTTCTGAGAAATCGAAAAATTTTGCGCCCGATATTCTGCTGTCTGCTCCCTCTGTGTTTAATCTTTTGAGAAATCCTTTTGCATGTATCTAAGTCCATAGCTAATCTATCTATGGCTAGAATTTGAGAGGTTAATTGTAATCAGGCTGTGAGAATTTTGATTAGGAACATTCATATGTAAGAATGTTCTAACAGTCGAGAAATCTGGCGCACATTTCATCTTCAATGAAATGATCATTGCTCAGTCTACAGTGTAAAGTTTTACACAAATGAGGGCTTAAAATCTAAGTTGGAAGATAAGCCATCTATGGCTAAAAGATCTTGATCAAACGGGATTTACTTTGGGAGAACCAGTGCTAAGAAGTTGCAGGTGTCAAAGTCGCCATTGCAGAGAAGCACTTTCAGACATAGGTAAAGTGTTTCACACATTTCTCAGTGTGTACTTAATCTTTTTGAGATATTTAACTTGGCAAAGTTGCGCAACCTTAAGGCGAAGTGTTGTGCAAAGTTTTATCAAAAACTTTACAGGATTGATTAGTCAATGAGTGACTAATCTGCAGCAGACTTTTCTGAAGAAACTGAATTTTTCAGAATAATCAATTTTCTGATAATTTGGTGAAGATTCTCTAAATTAGGTGGAGTCTAAAGTTGATCTTGATATAGAAGTGATCTAAATTCAAGGTCAACTTGTTCTTTTGGAGATTAACACTCTCCATCATGGAAGTCCAAAGGAAAGATGAAAATGAAGAAGCTAGAGGATATACCAGAATCCTCAACTCAAGCAATGAGGAGATTTCAGAGAGAAAGTAAGAAGCCTATCAGATATGGGTATGACACTTCTCTTGTAACTAAGCATTCTGTATATCTTGCAAAGGATTTGTTGAATGAAGAACCAGGTACATATGAAGAAGCAATCACAAAAATAGAATGGAAAAGAGCTATGGATGAAGAAATAGAGGCTCTCAAGGAAAGTGACAAATGGGACTTAGTACCCAAGAAGGACTCTATGAAGGTGATAGGATCCAGATGGATCTACAAACTAAAGAGGAACTCTGATGGTACAATTAACAGGTACAAAGCTAGGTTGGTAGCCAAGGGTTTTGCACAAACCCAAGGCATTGATTATGAGGAGACATTTTCTCCTGTGGCTAAGATGCCAACAATCAGAATTTTGGTAAGTGTAGTTGCATCCAAGAATTGGAACATGTACCAATTAGATGTCAAGAATGCTTTCTTGAATGGATGGATATCTGAAGAAGTCTACATGTCACAACCACCTGGCTATGAAGATCCCAAGAAGGTAAATTATGTTTGTAAATTGAAGAAGGTTCTATATGGTTTGAAGCAGGCACCTAGAGCATGGAATTACAGGTTGACAACCTATCTCCAAGACCAAGGATTTATAATGAGCAAGGCAGATACATCATTGTTTATCAAAAGGAACAATTCAGAGGTAATCTATCTCTGTGTTTATGTTGATGACATCATCATTACAGGTAATGATGTCAGTGGAATTAGACACATCAAAGGACAGATGATGAAGGAATTCAAGATCAATGATCTTGGAATATTAAAATACTTCTGAGGTCTTGAATTGATTTATACAAATTCAGGTATCTTCATCACTCAGAAGAAGTATATTCAAGACATGTTGAAGAAGTTTAATTTGCAGGAAGCTAAAGTCTCAAGTACTCCTATGGAAGTCAACCTAAAGCTTAGTGCTCATGAAGGTGATGAAGTCCAAGACATTACAGGATACCAAAGTATGGTTGGTAGTTTGAAGTATGCCACCCTGACTAGAATTGACATAGCATATGGTGTTAGTGTGCTAAGCCAATTCATGCACAAACCAAGGGTACCTCACCTAGAGGCAGCAAAGAAGATTTTGAAGTATCTAAAGGGAACTCAGAACCATGGTTTGTACTTTCCTTATACATCAGATATTGACATCAAAGTATATTCAAATGCAGATTGGGCAGGATGCAAGGATGATAGGAGAAGCACATCAGGATACATATGTTTTGCAGGTGATAAACCCATTTATTGGTCAGCCAAGAAACAACCTACAGTAGCTTTGTCATCTACTGAAGCAGAGTATAGAGGGCTAGCCAATGCCACTGAAGAAGCTATCTGGTTGAAGATTTTTTATACAGAGTTAGGCCTATATACAAGGCCACCAATTATCTTTGCTGACAACACAAGTTCTCTTCACCTTGCAGCTAATCCAATATATCATGCTAGGACAAAACACATAGAGGTTCATTACCACTATGTGAGAGAAAAGTTGCTAAGCAAAGACATTCAATTGACTTATGTGTCCACTAACATGCAATGTGCAGATTTACTCACTAAAGCTTTGGATGGAAACAAGTTATGGAGATTCAAATCCATGATTAGATTGCAGGATGTGATTGAAGATTAAAGATGAAGACTTGAGCCAAATGTTTGGCTTGAGGGGGAGCTGTTCGTGCAATTCAAGCCTTCACCTTTGCCTTGGAACCCTTGAAGGATACCTCTACATGAAGCAAGAGTCATAGGAGCTTATGCTTATGAACTATTACCATTTTATCTCTTGTAAAAGTCTTAGTGACTTGGCATATTATGAAAATCACACCTAATTGATTGAAAGTCGTGGAAAAAGTTGTTGATTGATTGAGGGAATATCTCAATCAACTTTTAGGTGAAAGATTCAAGGAGATTGATTTGAATTCTAATTCAAATTCTCACTCAACTCCTATAAAAGCTACAAGTCAAAAGTCGCGGGTGTACTTCACTCATCCCGAGGCATTTTCTGTATCAATCATTGCGTGTGTGAGGTCTACTCCATAGCCTACACCTCTGAGTACCATTGAGCTATGTTTATCATGCCAATGGGAATGTACATTTACATGATCTAATACAAATACTTACATTCATCTACTCTGTAATTCTCTGAGTATACTACTCCAAGTCAGTCAACTTCAACAAGGCATATCTCAGTGCCTACTGACCCAAATAAAGTGATTTAAAGCATACTACATGGCTACAAAATTTGAAGGTCATTGGATCAGTCATCTCGGAGAAATCGCGCTCGAAGTTGTCTCTAGTATTTTTCTGCAGAGCTCCTAAAAAGTCGGGGGTAAACATATTTTTGCTAAAGTGATTTCTAAGAGTATAGTTCATCATTTCTTCTCATTCCACTTGCAAATGGTAGCTTGTTAAGCTAATTTAATATGTCCAGAAGGAATTTGATCAATTGTAAGTGTGCTGGTCATACTGAGTGAAAGACTGAGCAGGTGTCAATACCAAAATAGCAAGTTTTCTTGGATTTTTGAAGTCTCAAGTAGTCTGTTTTGATTTGATCATTACACATATCATTTGAAAAGTACATATATGCTTTCTTGGTATCATTTGGAAGCTAATCAAGTGTACTAAGCAGTCGTGGAGTCAAAGAGGGCTGGTGTGAAGCAGGTTTTGTAGCACCTACTCAATCTCTGAGTGCATCCAACCATCCTCTCCCAACATCTATCTATCTATCTATCTATCTATCTATCTATCTATGTATCTATCTATCTATCTGTGTGTGTGTTTGTCTGTCTCTCTGTCTGTATGTCTTTCTGTCTATCTTTATGTCACTCAGTCAGTAAATTGGTCAGTGAGTCAGGCACTCAGTTAGTCAGTCAGTCAATCAGTCGGTTTGTCAATCAATCAGTCAGTCAGTCAGTCAGTCAATTAATCTGTTAGTTAGTCTGTCAGTCAGTGTGTTTGTCTGTCTGTCTGTCTCTCTCTGTGTCTATGTGTCTCTCTCTGTCTATCTATCTATCTATCTATCTATCTATCTATCTATCTATCTATCTATCTATCTATCTATCTATCTATCTATCTTTCTATCTATCTATCTATCTATCTATCTATCTATCTATCTATCTATCTATCTATCTATCTATCTGTCTATCTATCTATCTATCTATCTATCTATCTATCTATCTATCTATCTATCTATCTATCTATCTATCTATCTATCTATCTATCTATCTATCTATCTATCTATCTATCTATCTATCTATCTATCTATCTATCTATCTATCTATCTATCTATCTATCTATCTATCTATCTATCTATCTATCTATCTATCTATCTATCTATCTATCTATCTATCTATCTATCTATCTATCTATCTATCTATCTATCTATCTATCTATCTATCTATCTATCTATCTATCGATCAATCTATCTATCGATCTATCAATCTATCTATCTATCTATCTATCCATCTATCCATCTGTTTATCTATATATTTATCTATCGATCAATCTATATAATTGTCTAACTATCTATCTATCTATCTATCTATCTATCTATCTATCTATCTATCTATCTATCTATCTATCTATCTATCTATCTATCTATCTATCTATCTATCTCTCTATATCTCTATCTCTCTATCTATCTATCTATCTATTTATCTATCTATCTATCTATTTGTCTATCTATCTATCTATCTATCTATCTATCTATCTATCTATCTATCTATCTATCTATCTATCTATCCTATCTGTCTATCTATCTATCTATCTATCTATCTATCTATCTATCTATCTATCTATCTATCTATCTATCTATCTATCTATCTATCTATCTATCTATCTATCTATCTATCTATCTATCTATCTATGTATCTATCTATCTATCTATCTATCAATCTACCTATTTGTCTATCTATCTATCTATCTATCTATCTATCTATCTATCAATCTATCTATCTATCTATCTATCTATCTATCTATCTATCTATCTATCTATCTATCTATCTATCTATCTATCTATCTATCTATCTATCTATCTATCTATTTGTCTATCTATCTATCTATCTATCTATCTATCTATCTGATGGAGAGTGTTAATCTCCAAAAGAACAAGTTAACCTTGAATTTAGATCACCTCTATATCAAGATCAACTTTAGACTCCACCTAATTTAGAGAATCTTCACCAAATTATCAGAAAATTGATTATTCTGAAAATTTCAGTTTCTTCAGAAAAGTCTGCTGCAGATTAGTCACTCATTGACTAATCAATCCTGTAAAGTTTTTGATAAAACTTTGCACAACACTTCGCCTTAAGGTTGCGCAACTTTGCCAAGTTAAATCTCTCAAAAAGATTAAGTACACACTGAGAAATGTGTGAAACACTTTACCTATGTCTGAAAGTGCTTCTCTGCAATGGCGACTTTGACACCTGCAACTTCTTAGCACTGGTTCTCCCAAAGTAAATCCCGTTTGATCAAGATCTTTTAGCCATAGATAGCTTACCTTCCAACTTAGATTTTAAGCCCTCATTTGTGTAAAACTTTACACTGTAGATTGAGCAATGATCATTTCATTAAAGATGAAATGTGCGCCAGATTTCTCGACTGTTAGAACATTCTTACATATGAATGTTCCTAATCAAAATTCTCACAGCCTGATTACAATTAACCTCTCAAATTCTAGCCATAGATAGATTAGCTATGGACTTAGATACGTGCAAAAGGATTTCTCACAAGATTAAACACAGAGGGAGCAGACAGCAAAATATCGGGCGCAAAATTTTTCGATTTCTCAGAAAATTTACATCTAAGTGAGGATGGACAATTCACTCACTCTTCATGTGTCTAATGACACTAATTTCTCTCTCCCTATTCTCAAAATCTCTTCTGCTCTACTTGCCCGACATTTTCAAACATATTTATAGATGAATATATACAAGTGTATGACTTAAACAAGGATATAAGTCAGCTAATGTACATATGTGTACATGTCTTTGGATTTTCTGAATATGCCCTTCCTTCAACCATCTGAATTTGTTCTCTTCTTGACTTCTTGACTTCATTTCTCCATAATCCTTCAATTGATGATTGTCATGCACCAACAGCTCCCCCTCAATCATTAATTGAGGTTCTTCTCTATCTTCTTTACTCCAGCCATATCCTTGAATCTTTGTAGTTTTGGTCCATCTAGACTTTTAGTCATCATATCTGCAACTTGATCTTTTGTGGGAGTGTGTATGACTTCAATCTCCTTCTCAATGACCTTCTCTCTCAGAAAATGATACTGTATTTCAATATGCTTAGTTCTAGCATGAAATACAGGATTAGCTGCCAAGTATAATGAACTCATATTGTCTCCACAAATAATAGGAGTACTCTGAATCACATCAAAAACTTTCAAAAGTGTCTTTAGCCATATTACCTCTTTTGCAGCTTCCACCATACCTTTATATTCTGCCTCTGTAGATGACAAAGCAACTGTATGTTGCTTCTTGGAACACCATGAAATCAATTTGTCTCCTACATAGCACAAGTATCCATGTGTTGATCTTCTATCATCCATATTACCTGCCCAATCTGCATCACTATATATCTTGATTCTTGTATCTGAAGTAAACCCATAGTACAACCCTTCTTTGAGTGTACCCTTGATGTACCTAAGTACTCTTTGTCCTGCAATCCAATGTTCCTTTCTAGGACAATGCATGAATTGTGAAAGCACACCAACTGCATATGACAAGTCAGGCCTTGTCAATGTAGCATAAATCAAGCTACCAACCAAACTTTGATAGAGTTTCATATCTCTGAACTCTTCTCCTCCAAATCTAGACAATTTATGGTTCACTTCCAAAGGTGTAGGTGCAACCCTGCAATCTTCCATTTTAAATTTGGTTAGCAAATTTTTAAGATACCTTTCTTGGGTCACATATACTCCATGTTGAGTATAAGAGATCTCCATTCCCAAGAAGAATGATAGGTTCCCCAAATCACTGATTTTGAACTCTTTCTCCATCTGCTTCTTGATCATTTGTATCCCCTTATCATCTGTTCCTGTAAGTATTATGTCATCAACATAAATACACACATAAATAAACCCATCTTCACTTGCTTTGACTAGCAAGCTACTATCTGCCTTTGATGCTTGAAATCCAAGATCATTCAAGAATTTCACAAGCCTATAATTCCAAGCCCTTGGGGCTTGTTTCAACCCATACAAAGCTCTCTTGAGCTTACACACATAATTTGGACTCACTTGATCTTTGAACCCATCTGGTTGCTCCATGTAGACTTCATCTGAAATGTAACCATTCAAGAAAGCATTTTTAACATCTAATTGAGACAACTTCCAACCTTTACAAGCAGCAATTGCAATGAGTGTCCTGATGGTTGTCATCTTTGCCACAGGACTATAAGTCTCATCATAGTCCACTCCATATGTCTGTGCATACCCTTTCACAACAAGTCTAGCTTTGTACCTAGACACACTTCCATCTGCAAATCTTTTAGTCTTGTAAACCCACTTACAACCAATGATTTTCTGGCTATTAGGTTTAGAAACCAAATCCCATGTTTGATTTTCTATCAATGCATCATACTCCTCTTGCATAGCATCTTCCCAATTCTTCTTCCCTTTGGCTTCTTCATATGTAGAAGGATCTTCATCTGCTTTTACCAAATAAGCATAATCTTTAGTAGTTAAGAATGAAGTGTCATAGCTATACCTTGTAGGTTGCCATTTGTGCCTAGATGACCTCCTAACTTCTGCACTTCTTGAAGTTTCTGGTTCATCACATTCTGGATCAAACCTTGGCCTCTCTTCAACTTCAACCTGCACTTCATTACTCTCACTTTCATCAAGTAACTGAATCTTTGCTTTACCTTTCCTTTGATCCACCACTTCTTCATCATCTGCATGTACATTATATTTACCTGCATACCAAGTACCTTGCTCATCAAATGTAACATCCTTGGATACAATAAATTGCTTTGTGGATGGACTCCACAACCTGTATCCCATTTGCTTATCATCATAACCAATGAATACATACTTCTCTGCCTTAGGCTCCAACTTATGCCTCAATTGAGATGGCACATATGCATATGCCAAGCATCCAAATATTCTGCAATGATCCAAGGTAGGTTTCTTACCCCACCAAGCTTCATATGGTGTCATACCCTGCAAAGCTTTACAAGGCAATCTATTAACCAAATATGTAGCTGTATTAACAGCCTCAGCCCACAAATAATTTGGGCAATTCTTCTCTTTCATCATGGACCTTGCAAACTCAACAAGAGTCCTATTTCTTCTTTCTGCTACCCCATTTTGTTGAGGAGAGTACCTGCAAGTGACTTCTCTCTTTATACCTGCATTCCACAAATAATCATTGAACTCATTTGAAAAATACTCTCCCCCTCCATCTGACCTTAGTCTCCTCAATTTTTGACCTGTAATCCTTTCTGCATATGCATGATAGTGTTTAAATGTATTAAACACTTCTGACTTTTCCTTAATCACATAAATTGTGATCCACCTGGTAGCATCATCAACATATATGACATAATATCTTGAACCATTTATACTAAAGTCCTTTGAAGGACCCCACACATCTGTATGCACCAATTCAAGTCTTTCTGAATACATAAATCCATGCTTGGAATAAGATTGCTTATGAGCCTTACCTAATTGACATGCCTCACATCTGTATGTCATGTGTTGACCTGCAATGTTGGGCATTCCAAGCACTGAATCATTGTTAATCATTTCTTTGATACCTCTTTCATTAAAGTGTCCAAGTCTTTTGTGCCAAAGATCCAATTCTGACACCTTCTGCTCTCCATATGTGAACATAGCATGTCCAACATTTCCTTGTACCTTCAATGTGAAAAGCCTTCCTTCTTTCTTTCCTGCAATAACTTGTTTATACCCTTGACTAGGGTCTTCCACATAAACTCCATCATTTGTGAACCTTACCTCATATCCTTTTTCCACAATTTGACCTACACTGATCAAATTCTTTGGAATTGTGGGAACATAAAGTACCTTACTCAGAAGAGTGCTCCCATCCTTAGCTTTGACTGAACCAATTGACTTTACCTTATGCTTTGTATTGTCACCTGTCTGCACTGTATGATTAATTGCATTATGATCTAGGTCAGTCATCAAAGCAATATTTCCACTTAAGTGATTACTACATCCTGAATCAATATAGAACACTCTCATGTCCTCATGTGAGGTTTCACATGTATTCATAATGAGAGTCGAATCCTCCTTTTGATCTGATGCATAGTTGTAGTAGGTGTTATTATAGGATTGATTTTGGAAGTTTCTTCCACCACCTCTTCCAAAAGAATTCCTACCACCTCTACCTCTGAAATTTCCTCTCTGAAATCTACCACCTCTTGCTCTTTGATTAAAGTTCTGATAATTACCATTGTTTTGATTATTGTGCCAACAATCATGAGATAGATGATTGGTCTTACCACATATCCAACAAGCTCTTGCATTATCCTTGTTGTTTCTGCCTCTTCCTCTACTTCTGCCATTTCCTCTTCCTCTTATGAAGTTTGCTTGGTTTGATGTACCTTCTTCTTCACCTGATTGTTGCTTTCCTTTGTTGGCTCTCTTCTTGTCTTTAGAATACATTGCATGACCTGCACTCTTATCAACATCTCCTTTGATATCATTCTCAAAAGTTAGCATATGTCCTAACAATTGATTCAAATCAGGAGTAAAGTGATCTAATGAAAGTTCTGTAGATAAAATGAAAGGCTTCCACTTCTCATCTCCTCTTAGCCCTGTGAGTATTTGTCTTACCAATTTGTCTTCTTCAATATCTTCATCAACTGCACCTAAAGAATCTGCAATGTCCTTCATCTTTGTCACATAATCAGAGATTGATTGTGAGGCCTTCTTCTTGAAGGTTGTAAACTCTGCCCATAGTGAAGCCTTCCTTGACTTGGTTGTATTTTGGAAATGTTCTTCCAAAGCATTCCAAATGTCACAAGCACTCTCAAGTCCTCTAATGTGAGGAAGCAAATAGTCATTGACTGCCATGTAGATAATGCTTCTTGCTTGAGCATCCTTCTTCATCCAATTCTTCAAATCTGCAAGCTCCTCCCTAGTTGGAACACTAGGATCTCTGAATTCTGGCTTTTCTTCATCTCCTGTGATGTATCCTATCAGAT
>CM035432.1:18729298-18739298 GCA_020310875.1 Ceratopteris richardii | reverse complement strand
TTGCTTGGATTAGCCTCGGGAAAAGTGTAACAAACCCGCGACTTTTACATTGTCTTTTATAGGTGTTTTGAAGGAATTTGAATTTCAAACTTCAAATGTAGGCTCCCTCAAATCTCTCAACTAATCACATGGAGATATTCTCTCCATTCATACCTTTCAAATTCCACGACTTTTGAAGGTGGGTGAGATTACAAGAGGTAAGTTAAGTCATATTGACTTTTACATTGGATAAAAGATAATAAGGCATAGGCATGTGTTCCTATGATCTTCCTTCAAGTGAATTAATCCAAGAACTTTTGTAACACCTTCAAGGTTGGTATCCAATGCTCTTTAAGGTACAAGACAAAGCCAAGTGTTAAGGCTTGTTTGCACCAACAGCTCCCCCTCAAGCCAAACACTTGCTTGAGTCTTCATCTGTAATCTTCAATGATATCTTGTAATCCAATCATGGATTTAAACCTGCATAGCTTGTTTCCATCCAAAGCTTTTGTAAGCAAATCTGCACATTGAATATTAGTGGACACATATGATAACTGGATTTCCTTGCTAAGTAATTTCTCCCTCACATAGTGGTAATGAACCTCTATGTGTTTTGTCCTAGCATGATACACAGGATTAGCAGCTAGATGGAGTGAACTTGTATTATCACCAAATATGATAGGTGGCCTAGTGTATAGGCCCAATTCTGAATAGAGTAACTTCAACCATATTGCTTCTTGAGTAGCATTGGCTAGCCCTCTGTATTCTGCCTCAGTAGATGATAGAGCCACTGTGGGTTGTTTCTTGGATGACCAAGAAATTGGTTTATCACCTGCAAAGCATATGTAACCAGATGTACTTCTCCTGTCATCCTTGCAACCTGCCCAATCTGCATCTGAGTATACCTTGATGTCAATGTCTGATGAATATGGATAATACAAACCATGATTTTGTGTTCCCTTTAGGTACTTTACTATCTTCTTGGCTGCCTCCAAATGTGGTACTCTTGGCTTATGCATAAATTGGCTAAGTACACTAACACCATATGAGATATCAATCCTAGTTAAGGTAGCATAATTGAGACTACCTACCAAACTTTGGTAACTTGTAATATCCTTGAGTTCTTCTCCTTCATGTGCACTGAGTTTGTGGTTGACCTCCATAGGAATGTTTGAGACTTTAGCTTCCTGCAAATTAAACTTCTTGACCATGTCCTGAATGTACTTCTTCTGAGTAGTGAGTATACCTGAATTTGTGTAGACCAATTCAAGCCCTAGGAAGTACTTCAATAATCCAAGATCATTGATCTTGAATTCCTTCATCATTTGACCTTTGATGTGTCTAATTCCTTGAACATCATTTCCTGTAATAATGATGTCATCAACATAGACACACAAGTATATTACCTCTGAATTGTTCTTCTTTATAAACAATGAAGTATCTGCTTTACTCATCACAAATCCTTGATCCAAGAGATAGGTTGTCAACCTATAGTTCCATGCTCTAGGTGCCTGCTTCAATCCATACAGAGCTTTCTTCAATTTGCAAACATGATTTACCTTATTGGGATCCTCATAGCTAGGTGGTTGTGACATGTAGACCTCTTCAGATATCCATCCATTCAAGAATGCATTCTTTACATCCAATTGGTACATGTTCCAATTCTTGGATGCAGCTACACTCACCATAATTCTGATAGTTGGCATCTTGGCCACAGGAGAAAATGTCTCCTCATAATCAATGCCTTGGGTTTGTGCAAAACCCTTGGCTACCAACCTAGCTTTGTACCTGCTTATTGAACCATCTGAGTTCCTTTTGAGTTTGTAAATCCATCTGGATCCTATCACCTTCATGGAGTCCTTCTTGGGTACCAAGTCCCAAGTATCACTTTCCTTGAGAGCCTCCATTTCTTCATCCATTGCTTCCTTCCATTCTGATTTAGTAATGGCTTCCTCAAATGTACCTGGTTCTTCACTTAAGATATCCTTTGCAAGATATACAGAGTGCTTGGTTACAAGTGAAGTATCATATCCATACCTAATAGGTTTCTTCTTTTCCCTTGAAGATCTCCTCATAGCTTGAGTTGAGGATTCTGGATTGTCTTCAAGTTGCTTCATCTTCATCTTCCCTTTGGATTTCCAAGCTTTGAATTCTTCAATGTTGATGGTGTCTTCATCATCTGAACTTGTATCCTCATTCTGAGTTGGTTCTTGTCTGACAAGCTTTGGAAAGTCTTCTTCCATATCATAAGGTAGGCTAACTTTCCTGCACTCATTATCATACCATGAATCATTTTCATCAAAGATGACATCTCTGCTTACCTTGAAGCCTTTGTTTGAGGGGTTATAGAACCTGTATCCTTTCTGATTCAAATCATAACCAATAAAGATACACTTTTCAGCCTTAGGGTCTAGCTTTCCCCTTACCTGTGAGGGAATATGCACATATGCAACACACCCAAAGATCTTGCAATGATCCAGAGAAGGTCTCTTACCATGCCAAGCCTCATAGGGTGTCATTCCATCAAGTGTCTTTGATGGCAACCTGTTGATTAAGTAGGTGGCAGTAGATACACTCTCTGCCCAAAGATAATTTGGTAATTTTTTTTCATTAAGCATAGACCTAGCTGTCTCCACAATGAGTCTATTCCTTCTTTCAGCTACCCCATTTTGTTCAGGTGAGTACCTTGTGGTAATCTCCCTCTTGATGCCTCTTTCCTGCAAGAAGTCTTCAAAGTCATTGGAGAAGTATTCTCCACCACCATCAGACCTTAACCTCTTCAAATGTCTACCTGTTTGATTCTCAACTAATGCAAGATACCTTTTGAAGCAATTAAATACTTCATCTTTATGTTTCATGAAGTACAAAACAGTCCATCTGCTATAATCATCTATAAAAGATACATAGTACCTTGATCCAGATATGGATGGCTCCTTGCTTGGTCCCCAAACATCTGTATGCACCAATTCCAAGTAGTCTTCATGCATAAAACCCTTTTTTGTATATGGCAATCTGTGTGACTTACCAAACTGACAAGCCCCACATTTGTATATCATGTGTTGCTTGGATACATTAGGTATCCCAAGCACACATTGATCCCTACTCATTTGCTTTATGGTCCTTTCTCCAATGTGACCTAATCTCTTGTGCCACATCTCCAATTCTGATAGGGTTTGGTCCTTGTAATTGTACAATGCAATATTTGTTGGTGCATACCAATCACCAATTGAAGGCTTGGAAGACCAAATGATGAAGAAAGAATCAATTCCTAAAGTGTGGAAGAAGATTACATTCAGAGGACAAGAGAAGTGTACACATATGTACATTAGCATAGTCATAGATGACTTAGATCATTTTGTTCAGTAAGAATTATGTACAAATTATCTATAAATACCTTGAGAAAAGTCGGGGCATGTATGAGAGCTTATGTGACATTAGTTAGAAGTCAAGAATGAGGGAGATAGAAGTCAAGAGATAGAGGAAAGTGAGTTTGTGTTAGCTCTCATCACTCAGTTGTAATTTTCTGAGTTAATGAAGAAATATTGCGCCCAATCTTTTCGTGTCTGCTCCTTCTGTGTTTGCTCATTTGTGAAATCCTTTTGAGGATATCTAAGTTGTTAGTTAATGAGCCTGTGACTTGAATTTCAGAGTCCAATTGTAAACAGGCTAGGAGAATTGTGAGTAGGAACATTCATATGTATTGAATGTCTACAGTTCTCTGAAACAGGCGCAAATTTCGTGTTTAATCTTTTGGTCAATGCTCACTCCATAGTTTAAAGTTTTGTGCAAGCAAGCACTTAATCTTTAAGTTGGAAGGTGATCTACTCGTGGCTAAAAGCATTTAGCAAAACGGGTTAGATATTGTGAGAATCAAAGTTAAGAAGTTAGGGATGTCTGAATCGACTTTTCAGAAGTACAGTTTCTGACATAGGTAACTTGAGAAGTTGATTTCTCAAGCTACACTTAATCTTTTGAAGAGATTCAACTTGGAATAGATGCGCAATCTCTAGGAGATGGTTCGTACAAAGTTTCATCAAAAACTTTACAGAGTTGATAGGTCAATGTGAAGAAATACTGCAGCAGACTTTTCTGTGTATCATCCTCTTCACAAAATTGTTAATTTTTGATAGCTAGTAATTGATCTTTTAAATGTGTGAAAGGTTTTGACTTATTCTTGGTATAGAGGTGCTCTAATCACAAGAATAGGTTGTTCTTTTGGAGATTAACACTCTCCATCAGTGGTATCAGAGCAGGAGACATCAATTTGAAGAAAGGAGGATCCCGACTGCTGCAGATTCAAGAGATTCAACACTTGAAGGACTAAGGAGTGAAAGCTTGGAGTTAAAGCTCGAGGAGAAGATTATTTGACATCAAGAAAGGCAAAAGGAGTTCAATTCGAAGTAAAGGTACATACATTGTTTGTAAAGCTTGAAGTTTCAATACACAGGTGGATACAAGATGGGAGAAAGCTTGCAGATTGATAAGCTAGATAGGGAGAACTATCCAGCATGGTCCATGAGGATGCAAGCACACCTCATGAGCAAAGATCTTATATCATTTATTACAGGAGATGAAGAAAAACCAGAATTTGCAGATCCAAGTATTCCTACTAGGGAAGAACTTGCAATGTTGAAGACTTGGATGAGAAAGGATGCTCAAGCAAGGAGTATCATCTACATGGCTGTAAATGATTATCTTCTACCTCACATCAGAGGTTTAGAAAGTGCTACAGATGTTTGGAATGCCTTGGAAGAGCATTTCCAAAATACAACTAAGTCAAGGAAGTCCTCACTATGGGATGAGTTCACAACCTTCAAGAAGAAGAGCTCACAATCAATTTCAGATTATGTGGCAAGGATGAAAGATATTGCAGATAGCTTGGGAGCAGTGGATGAAGATATTGAAGAGGAAAAGTTGGTAAGACAAATACTTACAGGTCTAAGAGGTGATGAGAAGTGGAAGCCTTTTATATTATCCATAGAGTTGTCACTTGATCACTTTACTCCTGACCTTAATCAATTGCTAGGACACATGCTAACCTTTGAGCAGGATCTTAAAGGAGACAATGATAGAAGTACAAGTCAAGCTATGTACTCCAAAGACAAGAAAAAGAATGGCAAGGGAAAGCAATCAAATGATGATGAAGGGAATTCAAATCAAGCCAACTTCACAAAAGGGAAGACAAATTTCAGAGGTAAAGGAAGAGGAGGTAAGAACAAAGATAATGCTAAAGCTTGTTGGATTTGTGGCAGAACAAATCATTTGGCAAATGATTGTTGGTATAACAATCAAAGTGGAGGATACAACAATCAGAATTATAGTCAAAGAGGTAGAGGAGGCAGAAACCAAAGAGGTAATTTCAGAGGAAGAGGTGGTAGGACATCATATGGTAGAGGAGGTGGAAGAAACTTCCAATCTCAGTCCTACAACAACAATTATTACAATTATGCATCAGATCAGAAGGATGACATGACTCTTATCTTGAATGCAACTCATGAATCAATGGGAGAAGATCAAAGAGTGTTTTATATTGACTCAGGGTGCAGCAACCATCTGAGTGGGAATCTATCCTTGATGACTGATATGGAAGCAAGGGTGAATGGACATACAGTCCAAACAGGTGACAATACCAAACATAAAGTGGAGAGCATTGGATCAGTGAAGACAAAGAGTGGAAGTACACTTCTGAGCAAGGTACTTCATGTCCCTACTATTCCTAAAAATTTGATAAGTGTAGGGCAAATTGTGGAGAAAGGATATGAGGTAAGATTCACAAATGATGTTGTTTATGTACAAGATCCAAATAAGGGATATAGAACCATAATTGCAGGTAAAAAGGAGGGAAGATTGTTTACTCTCAAAGTCCAAGGTAATGTGGGACATGCATTGTTTACCTATGGAGGTCAAAAGGTATCTGAATTAGACCTATGGCATAAAAGGCTAGGTCATTTCAATGAGAGAGCTATAAAGGAGATGTCAAAGAATCAGGTGGTGCTTGGATTGCCAAATATTGAAGGGCAACATATGGTGTACAAGTGTGAAGCTTGTCAATTAGGTAAAGCACATAAGAGTTCTTATAACAAAACAGGATACAAATATTCAAATATGCTTGAATTGGTTCATACAGATGTATGGGGTCCCTCAAGGGACTATAGCATAAATGGATCCAGATATTATGTGTTGTTTGTTGATGATGCAACCAGGTGGATTACTTTGTATGTAATCAAGGATAAATCAGAAGTCTTCAAGACATTCAAACATTTCCATGCTTATGCAGAAAGGATCACAGGACAAAAGCTAAAGAGGTTAAGATCAGATGGAGGGGGAGAGTATTTCTCAAAAGAGTTTGATGATTATTTGTGGAATGCAGGTATCAAAAGAGAAGTGACTTGCAGGTACTCCCCTCAACAAAATGGAGTAGCAGAAAGGAGGAATAGGACTCTTGTAGAGTTTGCAAGAGCCATGATGAAGGAAAAGAATTGTCCAAATTACTTATGGGCAGAGGCCATTAATACTGCAACATACCTTGTGAATAGGTTGCCTTGCAAAGCTTTGGATGGAGGAACCCCTTATGAAGCATGGTGGGGTAAGAAGCCTAGTCTTGATCATTGTAAAGTATTTGGATGTATTGCATATGCTTATGTTCCTTCACAATTAAGACATAAGCTAGAACCAAAAGCAGAGAAGTATGTGTTTATTGGATATGATGATAGACAGATGGGTTACAGGTTGTGGAGTCCATCCACAAAGCAATTTCTTGTTACTAAAGATGTGACATTTGATGAGCAAAATGTGTGGTATTCAGGATCACCAAATGAGTATACAGGTGTTGAAGAAATTCAAAGGAAAGGACAGGCAAAGGTAAAAGTTTGTGAAGAAATTGTTGATGAAGTTGACTCTAGATGTAGAGTGCAGGATCATGTAGAAGAAGGGCCAAGATTTGATCCAGAATCAAATGAGGCTGAAACTTCAAGAAGTGCAGAAATCAGGAGATCTACAAGAGAAAGGAAAGAACCTATAAGGTATAGTTATGATACATCTTTTCTAACAACAAAAGATTATGCCTACATTGTGAAAACAGAAGAAGATCCAACCACTTATGAAGAAGCCAAAGGTAAACAGAATTGGGAGAAGGCAATGCAAGAAGAGTATGATGCTCTACTTGAAAATGAAACTTGGGAATTAGTACCAAGACCAAAGAATCAGAAAGTCATTGGATGCAAGTGGGTATATAAAACAAAGAGGTTTGCAGATGGTAAGGTGTCTAGATATAAGGCTAGACTTGTGGTTAAAGGTTATGCCCAAACTTATGGGGTAGATTATGATGAAACCTTTAGTCCTGTTGCTAAGATGTCTACAATTAGGACATTGATTGCTATTGCTACTTGCAAGGGATGGAAATTGTCACAATTGGATGTGAAGAATGCATTTCTTAATGGTTACATTGCAGATGAAGTATATATGGAGCAACCAGAAGGCTTTATGGAATCAATTGGATCAGATTATGTGTGTAAGCTCAAGAGAGCTTTATATGGGTTGAAGCAAGCCCCAAGAGCTTGGAATTATAGATTGGTCAAGTTCTTGAATGAATGTGGATTTCAAGCATCAAAGGCAGATAGTAGCTTGCTAGTGAAGGCAAGTGAAAATGGATATATTTACATGTGCATTTATGTTGATGATATTATTGTTACAGGAACAGATGCTCAAGGAATCAATGAACTCAAGAAGCAAATAGAGAAGGAGTTTAAGATAAGTGATTTGGGAAACTTATCTTATTTTCTAGGAATGCAGATTGTGTATACTCAACATGGAGTATATGTTTCACAAGAGAGATACTTGAAGAATCTTTTAGTCAAATTTAACATGGAAGATTGTAAGACCTCAACTACACCATTGGAGGTAAATCATAAATTGAGCAGGTATGGAGGTGAAGAGTTCAATGATATGAAGAAATATCAGAGTTTGGTAGGTAGTCTAATCTATGCTACCTTGACAAGGCCAGATCTATCATATGCAGTAGGTGTGTTGTCACAATTCATGCATTGTCCAAAGAAGACTCATTGGATTGCAGCCCAAAGGGTACTCAGATATATCAAAGGAACCCTAAGTGAAGGTTTGTATTATGGTTTCACTTCTGACACAAGAATCAAAGTGTTTAGTGATGCAGATTGGGCAGGTGACTCAGATGATAGAAGGTCTACTCATGGATATCTATGTTATGTTGGAGATAAGTTAGTTTCTTGGTGTTCAAAGAAGCAACACACAGTTGCTTTATCATCCACAGAAGCTGAGTATAAGGGAATGGTAGAAGCTGCAAAGGAAGTGATATGGTTGAAGACCTTGATGAAAATTTTTGAGACTGATCATAGTACTCCAATAATTTTTGGAGACAATATGAGTTCTTTGTATTTGGCAGCTAACCCTGTTTTTCATGCCAGGACTAAGCATATAGAGATTCAGTATCATTTCTTGAGGGAAAAGGTACTAGATAAAGAGATTGAAGTAATGTACACTCCAACAAAAGAACAGGTGGCAGATATGATGACAAAGAGTTTGGATGGACCTAAGTTACAAAGGTTCAAAGACATGGCAAGTATCAAGAAGACAGAGAAAACCTCAATTGATGATTGAGGGGGAGCTGTTGGTGCATACCAATCACCAATTGAAGGCTTGGAAGACCAAATGATGAAGAAAGAATCAATTCCTAAAGTGTGGAAGAAGATTACATTCAGAGGACAAGAGAAGTGTACACATATGTACATTAGCATAGTCATAGATGACTTAGATCATTTTGTTCAGTAAGAATTATGTACAAATTATCTATAAATACCTTGAGAAAAGTCGGGGCATGTATGAGAGCTTATGTGACATTAGTTAGAAGTCAAGAATGAGGGAGATAGAAGTCAAGAGATAGAGGAAAGTGAGTTTGTGTTAGCTCTCATCACTCAGTTGTAATTTTCTGAGTTAATGAAGAAATATTGCGCCCAATCTTTTCGTGTCTGCTCCTTCTGTGTTTGATCATTTTTGAAATCCTTTTGAGGATATCTAAGTTGTTAGTTAATGAGCCTGTGACCTGAATTTCAGAGTCCAATTGTAAACAGGCTAGGAGAATTGTGAGTAGGAACATTCATATGTATTGAATGTCTACAGTTCTCTGAAACAGGCGCAAATTTCGTGTTTAATCTTTTGGTCAGTGCTCACTCCATAGTTTAAAGTTTTGTGCAAGCAAGCACTTAATCTTTAAGTTGGAAGGTGATCTACTCGTGGCTAAAAGCATTTAGCAAAACGGGTTAGATATTGTGAGAATCAAAGTTAAGAAGTTAGGGATGTCTGAATCGACTTTTCAGAAGTACAGTTTCTGACATAGGTAACTTGAGAAGTTGATTTCTCAAGCTACACTTAATCTTTTGAAGAGATTCAACTTGGAATAGATGCGCAATCTCTAGGAGATGATTCGTACAAAGTTTCATCAAAAACTTTACAGAGTTGATAGGTCAATGTGAAGAAATACTGCAGCAGACTTTTCTGTGTATCATCCTCTTCACAGAATTGTTAATTTTTGATAGCTAGTAATTGATCTTTTAAATGTGTGAAAGGTTTTGACTTATTCTTGGTATAGAGGTGCTCTAATCACAAGAATAGGTTGTTCTTTTGGAGATTAACACTCTCCATCAATATTCTTAGTATCCTCAAGTTCAAAGGTAAATAGTCTACCTGATTTCTCTCCCTTGGCTATCCTTCTGAATCCATGTCTTGGATCCTCCACATATGCACCATGTTGAGTGAACCTGACCTGTAGACCTTTTTCAACAATCTGACCTACACTCATCAGATTCTTGGTGATTGTTGGAACATACAATACTCTGCTTAGCAAATTCTGATTACCATCACTTGTTTTGACATTACCTACTTTAACCACTGAATGTTTAGTGTCATCACCTGTCTGCACTTGGTGCTTGCCTTTAGGTTCTTCCAAATCAGAGAGTAAGGCAACATTCCCAGCTACATGGTTAGAGCAACC
>CM035432.1:18699298-18721798 GCA_020310875.1 Ceratopteris richardii | reverse complement strand
AATTGTGATTATTCCATTCTTCTTCACTCCTGCCATCTCCTTGAATCTATGTAGCTTAGGTCCATCCAAGCTCTTTGTCATCATATCTGCCACTTGTTCTTTTGTTGAAGTATACATTACTTCAATCTCTTTATCAAGTACCTTTTCTCTCAAGAAATGATACTGAATCTCTATATGCTTAGTCCTGGCATGAAAAATAGGGTTAGCAGCCAAGTACAAAGAACTCATATTGTCTCCAAAATAATTGGAGTACTATGGTCAGTCTCAAAACTTTTCATCAAGGTCTTCAACCTATCACTTCTTTTCCACCTTCTACCATTCCTTTATACTCAGCTTCTGTGGATGATAAAGCAATTGTATGTTGCTTCTTTGAACACCAAGAAACTAATTTATCTCCAACATAACAGAGATACCCATGAGTAGACCTTCTATCATCTGAGTCACCTGCCCAATCTGCATCACTAAACACTTTGATTCTTGTGTCAGAAGTAAAACCATAATACAAACCTTCTCCTAGGGTTCCTTTGATATATCTGAGTACCCTTTGGGCTGCAATCCAATGAGTCTTCTTTGGACAATGCATAAATTGTGACAACACACCTACTGCATATGATAAATCTGGTCTTGTCAAGGTAGCATAGATTAAACCGTTGGAACAAGCCAATCACAAATTGATGATTATACAAATCTTGAAGAAAGCTTATGGTCATAATGAAGCAAAGGAAAACTCTTGTGGAAGTGAAGAAGATTTCAGAATGATCTCTTCTACACATATGTACATATAAGTGAAGAATCTTGTAAACTGAGTATAGCAAAACCCTTAGGATGATAAGGAGCAATGTCATAGATGCGAGATGAGTCTAAAGTCATGTATATATAAGTTAATGATGACAAGAAATAAGTGGAAAAGAGTCATTTTGTAGATGACAAATGTCTTAGAGATGAGTAGAGAGTTTTTTCCCAAAAAATGACGACGGGTTTTTCTTTGAGTGCTCTCTGTCTGATCATGTGGATCAGAATTCCTTTTGTACACATCTAATTGAGAAGCTAATGAAGCTATGTCTAGAGTTTCAGAATCTAATTCCTCTTCTATTGTGAGAATGATCAATAGGAACATTTGTATGTAGAAATGAAAACTGAAGTCTGAGAGTAGCGCACTTTTCTGTCTCAGTGTTTTGCTTAGATCTGAGTGTATGCTGTAAATTTTTTTATGAGTGAGCACTTAAAATCTAAGTTAGGAGATAAGGAAGCTATGGCTAAAAGCATTTAGCAAAACGGGTTTCAGATTGGGAGAAATCAACTTAAGAAGTTGACTATGTCGAAGGCGCTACTTCTGAGAGACAGTTATGACATACTTTTGATCTTAATGATCAAATTAAACTTTCGGTGATTAGTTTTGAGAACTAATGATTAGTATGATTGCGCAAAGGTATTGCGAATACTTGTGCATCATTTACTTGAAGAAATTTGGAGTTTTGTGCAGGTAAAGAAGTTATTTTCTGAAGCAGACTTTCTGGAGTAACTATTTCTTCACTCATAAAAGTGATGATGAAAGTTTTGGTAAAGAAGAACAAGTTTTGTGTAAAGTTTGGTTTATAACTGACATAGAAGTGTTCTTAAGTGAGTATAGATCAAATATTTGGAGATTAAGAGGTCTCCAACAGTGGTATCAGAGCTGAAAGTGAAATACAAGAGAAGAAAAGACAATTGAAGTTCCGATTGGTGCAGATATTGAAGTTCTTCCAAATCAGAGGAGGACAAGGACAAATTATTGAAGATAACTTGCAGAAGTTCAAAGCATGGGTTCGAAAAGAATCAAGAAGGACAAAGCTTATATCAAAGGTACACTTTATCCTCATAAACCATAGTAATTGTAGATACAGAAGGTCAAAGATGGGAGAAAGCTTGCAGATTGATAAGCTAGATAGGGAGAACTATCCAACATGGTCCATGAGGATGGAGGCACACCTCATGAGCAAAGACCTGATGGCATTCATTACAAGAGAAGAAGAAAAGCCTGAATTTTCAGATCCTAGTATTCCAACTAGGGAGGAGCTTGCAATTTTGAAGACTTGGATGAGAAAGGATGCTCAAGCAAGGAGTATTATTTACATGGCTGTAAATGATTATCTGCTACCTCACATTAGAGGATTGGAAAGTGCTACAGATGTTTGGAATGCTTTGGAAGAGCATTTCCAAAATACAACCAAGTCAAGGAAGTCCTCACTATGGGCTGAGTTCACAACCTTCAAGAAGAAGAGCTCACAATCAATTTCTAAGTATGTGGCAAGGATGAAGGATATTGCAGATAGCTTGGGAGCAGTGGATGAAGACATTGAAGAGGAAAAGTTGGTAAGACAAATACTTACAGGTCTGAGAGTAGATGAGAAGTGGAAGCCTTTCATATTGTCCATAGAGTTGTCACTTGATCACTTTACTCCTGATCTTAATCAATTGCTAGGACACATGCTAACTTTTGAGCAGGACATTAAAGGAGACAATGATAGAAGTACAAGTCAAGCTATGTACTCCAAGGACAAGAAAAAGAATGGCAAGGGAAAGCAATCGACTGATGATGAAGGAAATTCAAATCAAGCTAACTTCACTAAAGGAAAGATGAATTTCAGAGGTAAAGGAAGAGGAGGTAAGAACAAAGATAATGCTAAAGCTTGTTGGATTTGTGGTAGAACAAATCATTTGGCAAATGATTGCTGGTATAACAATCAAAATGGTGGAAGCAATAATCAGAATTATAATCAAAGAGGTAGAGGAGGCAGAAACCAAAGAGGCAATTTCAGAGGAAGAGGTGGTAGGACATCATATGGTAGAGGAGGTGGAAGAAACTTCCAATCTCAGTCCTACAACAACAATTATTATAATTATGCATCAGATCAGAAGGATGATATGACTCTTATCTTGAATGCAACTCATGAATCAATGGGAGAAGATCAAAGAGTGTTTTATATTGACTCAGGGTGTAGCAACCATCTGAGTGGGAATCTATCCTTGATGACTGATATGGAAGCAAGGGTGAATGGACATACAGTTCAAACACGTGATAATACCAAACATAAAGTGGAGAGGATTGGATCAGTGAAGACAAAGAGTGGAAGTACACTTCTGAGCAAGGTACTTTATGTTCCTACTATTCCTAAAAATTTGATAAGTGTAGGGCAAATTGTGGAGAAAGGATATGAGGTAAGATTCACAAATGAAGGTGTTTATGTGCAAGATCCAAATCAGGGATATAGAAACATTGCAGGAAAAAAGGAAGGAAGATTGTTCACTCTCAAAGTCCAAGGTAATGTGGGACATGCATTATTTACCTATGGAAGTCAAAAGGTATCTGAATTAGACCTATGGCATAAAAGGCTAGGTCATTTCAATGAGAGAGCTATAAAGGTAATGTCAAAGAATCAGGTGGTGCTTGGATTGCCGAATGTTGAAGGGCAACATATGGTGTACAAGTGTGAAGCTTGTCAATTAGGTAAAGCACATAAAGGTTCTTACAACAAATAAGGGTACAAGTATTCAGATATGCTTGAATTGGTTCATACAGATGTATGGGGTCCCTCAAGGGACTATAGCATAAATGGATCCAGATATTATTGTTGGGGCTTCACTCACTAATTAGGCATTGATATATGAAGACATATGGAGACATATGATGGAGGAAAGAAGAAGTGAAGGAAAGACCTACAGAAAATCAAGCCTAAGTGAAGGGACAATTTTACTATTGTAAATTAGTGCAACATTAGAGTCTAGATTTGTAATTGATCTTTAGAACTTACGAGTTCAAGTCTAGATGAATGTAAACCATAGGTATATAAGTTAATTTGAGTCAGAAACATGTATGAGAGAACTCAATTTTGTAGTTTGAGGGAGTAGAGAAAAGTCGTGTAATTTCTGAGAGAGATGGTGAGAGAAAACTTCTGAGTCTGATAGAGTTTTCCATGGCTGTGAGCAAAATTAGGCCAAGCCATTTTGTACACACCTTCTCTGATAATCAATACATGTTTGTGTAGAATCATTGTGTCTAATTCCTATTGTACATTGAGTCTCAAGTCATTTCATATGACTATGAAAGTTAGTTGACAGTTACGACTTTTCTGGCGCACATTTGACTGATCTTCTGAAGGTCAGATCTCGAAGCATGGTGTAAAGTTTTTTGTAAGTGATAGCTCGTTTGAAAGCTATTATCCTCAACTACATTTGATCAAAAGATCTTTGAGAAACGGGACGCTTACTCAGAGAAATCAGTTTAAGAGTGAAAGTATGTCAAATCGATGAAGTAAATTTTCAGTTTTCAGACATAGTGTAAAGATTGGTACAAAATCAGAGGATTGTGAAGTTATTGCTTGAAAGTTTTGTTTGTTATGTGTTGCTTAACACTAGCAAGAACTTCTCTTAGCAAGTAATCAAAAGATTTAGCAAAGATTAAGCTAATACAGGTCAGATTGAAGGATTGAAGAAAAGGCGCAGATTTCTGTGAAGTGAAATTTGGATTTTCACTAAGTTTAGAGATGAAGACTTACAATGTGAGTATTGCTAAGCTAATGATGGTTATGGAGGTCTTCTAATACCACATTAGTTTAGTTCTTGTGGTGTTTCACACACCAACAAGTGGTATCAGAGCAGATAAGGTCCTCGAGAAGTAAAGGAGAGCAGATACAAGAAGATTTGAAGAGTTCTTTATCAAAGAAGGAGGAAGCTGAGGTGTTCAACAACCAAAGTCATCAGAAGAGTATTTCGAAGTTGCTCCCAAGGGTAAAGGTCTACAAAAGGTATCAATCTTTAACCTTACACTTACAGGTTGAAGCAGAAGCAAGGATACCATGGCAGATCATGTGTCCATTGACAAATTGGACAGAGATAACTATCCTGCTTGGGTAATGAGGATGGAGGCCTTACTTATGAGTAAGGACTTAATGGTATATGTGACAGGTGAAGAGGAGAAGCCTAAATTTGAAGATGAAAGTCATCCAAGGAAGGAAGAGCTAGAAGCTTTGAAGCTATGGCAGAAGAGAGATGCAAGTGCAAGAGCTTATATATACAACACTATTACAGATCATTTATTGCCACACATCAGAGGTTTAGAAACAGCTGAAGATATTTGGAATGCTTTGGAAGATCACTTCCAAAACACCACTAAAGCTAGGAAAGCTAGCTTATGGTCAGAGTTCACCACATTCAAGAAGAAGCAAAATCAGAACATTAGTGATTATGTCACTAAGATGAAAGACTTGGCAGATAGCCTTGGATCTATTGATGAGGATATTGAAGATCATAGGTTGATAGCTCAATTACTTGCAGGATTAAGAGGTGATGAAAGGTGGAAGCCTTTTGTACTTTCAACAGAACTCTCATTAAACCATTATGTGCCAGAATTGAATCAATTACTTGGATTGATGCTTACATTTGAGCAAGACTTAAAGTCAGATGGAGACAAAGGTCAAAGTTCTGCAATGTATGTGAAGAACAAAAAGAAAGGAGATAAAGGCAAAGCAAAGGATGAAGAAGAGTCAACAACTCAAGCAAATTATGCAAGAGGAAGAGGTTTTGGCAGAGGCAAAGGTCGAGGTAATGGAAGAGGTAGAGGTAATCAGAACAATAACAAGAAGACATGTTGGATTTGTGGATTGAGCAATCATCTAGCATATGATTGTTGGCACAATCAACAAGGAGCAAGCCAAAATCAGAACAACAATGGCAGAGGAAGAGGTGGAAGGTTTCAGAATCAATTTCAAAGAGGAAGACATAATTCAAGAGGAAGTTTTGGTAGAGGTGGTGGAAGAAATTGGAATCAGAACCAATCATACAACACTACATATTACAATTATGCAAATGATACCCAGAATGACAACCATACAACATTGATGATGAATTCAATTAGTTCATCAGAGAAGGAGGATCTCAAGGTGTTCTATATTGACTCTGGTTGTTCAAATCATTTATCAGGTAATATAGAATTATTGTCAGAATTGGAAGAAGGAAATTCAAGTCATACAGTACAAACAGGTGACAATACAAAACATAATGTGCATTCAATTGGAAAAGTGAAGTGCAGGAGTGGAGCTGATTTATTAACAAATGTTTTGTATGTTCCAACAATACCAAAGAATTTGATTAGTGTTGGACAAATAGTGGAAAAAGGTTTTCAAGTCAGATTTACAAATGAAGGGGTATTTGTTGAAGATCCAGAGGATGCATACAAACCCATTGTTTGTGGTAAGAAGGAAGGTAGACTTTTTACTCTCAAAGTGCAAGGAAATGTTGGTCAAGCCCTAATTACACATGGTGATGAAGTAATTACAGAGTTAGATCTTTGGCATAAAAGATTGGGACATTTCAATGAAAGAGGAATCAAAACTATGGTGGAGAATCAATCTGTATTGGGACTACCAAATGTAAAGAATCAACATATGATATACAAGTGTGAAGCTTGTCAGATGGGAAAAGCTCATAGACAACCATTTCAGAAGAAAGGTTTCAAGCATGATGGTTTGCTTGAACTCATACATACAGATGTATGGGGACCAACAAAAGAAGGTTCAATAAATGGATCTAGGTATTATGTTTTGTTTATTGATGATGCTACAAGGTGGATAACCCTTTATGTTCTAAAGGAAAGATCAGAAGTCTTTGGAGCCTTCAAACATTTTCATGCTTATGCAGAAAGAGTTACAGGCCACAAACTCAAGAGGCTAAGGTCTGATGGAGGGGGAGAATACTTCTCCCAAGAATTTAATGACTATCTTTGGAATGCAGGTATCAAGAGAGAGATAACTTGCAGGTATACACCTCAACATAATGGGGTGGCAGAAAGGAGGAATAGAACATTGGTTGAATTTGCAAGAGCAATGTTAAAGGAAAAGAATTGCCCTAATTATCTTTGGGCTGAGGCTGTAAATACAGCCACATACCTTGTGAATAGGTTACCATGTGGAGCTTTGAATGGTATGACCCCTTATGAAGCTTGGTGGGGTAAGAAACCAACACTTGATCATTGTAAAGTGTTTGGGTCAATTGCCTATGCTTATGTACCATCACAACTCAGACATAAGCTTGAACCAAAGGCAGAAAAATATGTGTTTATTGGGTATGATGAAAAACAAATGGGTTATAGACTATGGAGTCCTTTAACTAAACATTTTATTGTTTCCAGAGATGTGACTTTTGATGAACAGAAGAGTTGGTATGCAGATAAAGAATGTGATCTTGAAACATTTGAAGAAGAGATAAGAAGGAGTGCAAGAGGTAAATCACATATGCAGATAGATGGAGATGAAGAACATATGCAAGCAAGCACATCAAGAGTTGGATCATATAGAAGGAATGAAGATGGACCAATATTTGATGAAGAAGTACATCCAGATAGACATGAAGAGTGTGAACCAAGAAGGTCAACCAGAATAAGGAATCAACCTACAAGGTATTCATATGACACTTCTTACTTGACTCAGAAAAATTATGCTTACATGGTTAAGGAAGATGAAGAACCTCAAAGCTATGATGAAGCAAAGGGTAAGAGACATTGGGAAGTAGCAATGAAGGAAGAATTTGATGCTCTTGAAGAGAACAAAACTTGGGAACTTGTCCCAAAACCTAATGGTAAGAAAGTGATTGGAAACAAATGGGTTTACAAAGTTAAGAAGCATGCAGATGGAACTATAGCCAGATACAAAGCTAGATTGGTGGTTAAAGGCTATGCTCAAACATTTGGCATAGATTATGATGAGACATTCAGTCCTGTGGCAAAGATGTCAACCATAAGAACAATCATTGCCATTGCAGCATCAAAAGGATGGACATTGAGTCAATTGGACATTAAGAATGCATTTTTGAATGGATATATATCAGATGAGGTTTACATGGAGCAACCTCAAGGGTTTGCAGATCATAAGTTTCCAAATTATGTTTGCAGGTTGAGAAGAGCCCTTTATGGTTTGAAGCAAGCTCCAAGAGCTTGGAATTATAGACTTGTAAAGTATCTTAATGACCTTGGGTATCAAAGTTCAAAGGCAGATGCAAGTTTACTTATCAAAAGAACAGATGAAGGTATGATCTACATTTGTATATATGTAGATGACATTATAATTACAGGTACCTCAAATGAAGGAATCAAGGAGGTGAAGAAGCTACTTGAAAGAGAATTCAAGATAAGTGATCTAGGAAAATTGTCATATTTTCTTGGAATGGAAATCACTTATGCAGAGCATGGCATTTATGTATCACAAGAAAGGTATCTCTTGAATCTTCTAAAGAAGTTCAACATGGAGAATTGCAGAGAGGCATCTACACCATTAGAAGTCAATCACAAACTCAGTAGATATGTTGGTGCAGAGTTCAAAGACATGAGGAAGTATCAATCTTTAGTTGGAAGTTTGATTTATGCAACTCTAACAAGGCCTGATCTTAGTTATGCAGTTGGTGTTCTTTCCCAATTCATGCATTGTCCAAAGGATCCACATTGGATTGCAGGTCAAAGAGTCCTTAGATATATCAAAGGGACTTTGAAAGAAGGATTGTATTATCCTTTTACATCAGATATAAGATTGAGAGCCTATAGTGATTCAGATTGGGCAGGAAGTCAAGATGATAGAAGGTCTACTCATGGCTACATGATATACATTGGAGATAAGCTTGTGAGTTGGTGTTCAAAGAAACAACACACAGTGGCCTTATCATCAACAGAAGCTGAATACAAAGGACTTGTGGAAGCAGCAAAGGAAGTCATATGGATGCAGACATTATTCAAAAGCTTGGGAATTGATCAAGGTATACCCATTATTCATGGAGATAACATGAGTTCATTATATCTTGCAGCAAATCCTGTGTTTCATGCAAGGACAAAGCACATAGAGATACAGTATCATTTTCTTAGAGAAAAGGTAATGGAGAAAGAAATTGAAGTGGTGTATACTTCCACAAAAGATCAGATTGCAGATATTATGACAAAAAGCTTGGATGGAGTAAAGACAAGTAAGTTCAAGGAGATGGCAGGAATAAAAGAGAAGAAGATTATGTGAAGAAGTCAAATTATGCTAATTAGTGATTGAGGGGGAGCTGTTGGGGCTTCACTCACTAATTAGGCATTGATATATGAAGACATATGGAGACATATGATGGAGGAAAGAAGAAGTGAAGGAAAGACCTACAGAAAATCAAGCCTAAGTGAAGGGACAATTTTACTATTGTAAATTAGTGCAACATTAGAGTCTAGATTTGTAATTGATCTTTAGAACTTACGAGTTCAAGTCTAGATGAATGTAAACCATAGGTATATAAGTTAATTTGAGTCAGAAACATGTATGAGAGAACTCAATTTTGTAGTTTGAGGGAGTAGAGAAAAGTCGTGTAATTTCTGAGAGAGATGGTGAGAGAAAACTTCTGAGTCTGATAGAGTTTTCCATGGCTGTGAGCAAAATTAGGCCAAGCCATTTTGTACACACCTTCTCTGATAATCAATACATGTTTGTGTAGAATCATTGTGTCTAATTCCTATTGTACATTGAGTCTCAAGTCATTTCATATGACTATGAAAGTTAGTTGACAGTTACGACTTTTCTGGCGCACATTTGACTGATCTTCTGAAGGTCAGATCTCGAAGCATGGTGTAAAGTTTTTTGTAAGTGATAGCTCGTTTGAAAGCTATTATCCTCAACTACATTTGATCAAAAGATCTTTGAGAAACGGGACGCTTACTCAGAGAAATCAGTTTAAGAGTGAAAGTATGTCAAATCGATGAAGTAAATTTTCAGTTTTCAGACATAGTGTAAAGATTGGTACAAAATCAGAGGATTGTGAAGTTATTGCTTGAAAGTTTTGTTTGTTATGTGTTGCTTAACACTAGCAAGAACTTCTCTTAGCAAGTAATCAAAAGATTTAGCAAAGATTAAGCTAATACAGGTCAGATTGAAGGATTGAAGAAAAGGCGCAGATTTCTGTGAAGTGAAATTTGGATTTTCACTAAGTTTAGAGATGAAGACTTACAATGTGAGTATTGCTAAGCTAATGATGGTTATGGAGGTCTTCTAATACCACATTAGTTTAGTTCTTGTGGTGTTTCACACACCAACAATTATGTGTTGTTTGTTGATGATGCAACCAGGTGGATTACTTTATATGTAATCTGTTAGATGTGATGGCTGGGTACAATCAGAAGATCAAGGTGGTGTTGCTAGACCTGCTTCACACCTGCCCTTTCTTTTCTTTAGATATGGTTAGGAGACTCCTTGAGCTTCCAAATGACACCAAGAAACTATATATGTGTTTTACAAAGTGATTGAGTAATGATCAAATCAAAACAGATAAGTTTGAACCTTCATAAGTTCAAAAACTTGCTATTTCTGTAATGACACCTGCTCAGTCCTAAGCTCAGTGTGTCCAGCACACTTGCAATTGATCTAATTCCTTCTGGGAGTATTAAATTAACTTAACAAGCTACCATTAGCAAGTTAAATCACTCCAAATGATAAACTATACACTGAGCATGATGTTTAGCAAACTTAGGGACACCCCCGACTTTTTAGGAATCACTCAGAAATATACCAGTGATCACTTCGACAGCGATTTCTCCCAATTGGCTGAATAGATTGACTTGAAACTTTGTAGTGTTGTAGAATGCTTTGAGCTGGTTCCAATGAGCCCTTGATCATCAAATTTGGTTCAGTAGATCTTGAGATATGCCCTGTTGAAGTTGACAGACTTGGAGGTAGTCACTCAGAGAAAACACAGAGTAAAAACTATGAGTATATGTATTGATACTATCAAATGTACATTCCCATTGGCATGTAGAATGATGCCCAATGGTACTCAGAGGTGTAGGCTAATGATTAGCTCTCACACACTCACTGAATCTCTTGGATTAGCCTCGGGAAGAGTGTAACTAAACCCGCGACTTTTACATTGGTTTTTATAGAAGTTTTTGAATGAATTTGAATTTGAATTCAAATTAAAGCTTCCCTTGATTCTCTCCACTAGACTTAGGGAGATATTCCCTCAACTAGATCATCTAATTTTTCCACGACTCTAGTCTAGTAGGTATGATTACATTGTTGATAAAGTCACATGGACTTTTACATGAGATAAAAGTAAGAATCAATAAGACTGAGTTCACATGATTATTGACTCTTGTGAATGTATCATCCAGGGGTTCAATCTTTTATGCTTTCCAAGGATTCAATAGTCCAAGCTTCATGTTGGGTCTTCAAGAGCACAAAGCAAAGCCAAGTGTTAAGGCTTGTTTGCACCAACAGCTCCCCCTCAAGCCAAACACTTGCTTGAGTCTTCATCTTTAGTCTTCAATGATATCCTGTAATCCAATCATGGATTTAAACCTGCATAGCTTGCTCCCATCCAAAGCTTTTGTAAGCAAATCTGCACATTGAATATTAGTGGACACATATGATAATTGGATTTCTTTGCTAAGTAATTTCTCCCTCACATAGTGGTAATGCACCTCTATGTGTTTTGTCCTAGCATGATACACAGGATTAGCAGCTAAATGGAGTGAACTTGTATTATCACCAAATATGATAGGTGGCCTTGTGTATAGGCCCAATTCTGAATAGAGTAACTTTAACCATATTGCTTCTTGAGTGGCATTGGCTAGCCCTCTGTACTCTGCCTCAGTAGATGATAGAGCCACTGTGGGTTGTTTCTTGGATGACCAAGAAATAGGTTTATCACCTGCAAAGCATATGTAACCAGATGTACTCCTCCTGTCATCCTTGCAACCTGCCCAATCTGCATCTGAGTATACCTTGATATCAATGTCTGATGAATATGGATAATACAAACCATGATTTTGTGTTCCCTTTAGGTACTTTACTATCTTCTTGGCTGCCTCCAAATGTGGTACTCTTGGCTTATGCATAAATTGACTAAGTACACTAACACCATATGAAATATCAATCCTAGTTAAGGTAGCATAATTAAGACTACCTACCAAACTTTGGTAACCTGTAATATCCTTGAGTTCTTCTCCTTCATGTGCACTGAGTTTGTGATTGACCTCCATAGGAATGTTTGAGACTTTAGCTTCCTGCAAGTTAAACTTCTTGACCATATCCTGAATGTACTTCTTCTGAGTAATGTATATACCTGAATTTGTGTAGACCAATTCAAGTCCTAGGAAGTACTTCAATAATCCAAGATCATTGATCTTGAATTCCTTCATCATTTGGCCTTTGATGTGTCTAATTCCTTGAACATCATTACCTGTAATAATGATGTCATCAACATAGACACACAAGTATATTACCTCTGAATTGTTCTTCTTTATAAACAATGAAGTATCTGCTTTACTCATCACAAATCCTTGATCCAAGAGATAGGTTGTCAACCTATAGTTCCATGCTCTAGGTGCCTGCTTCAATCCATACAGAGCTTTCTTCAATTTGCAAACATGATTTACCTTATTGGGATCTTCATAGCCAGGTGGTTGTGACATGTAGACCTCTTCAGATATCCATCCATTCAAGAATGCATTCTTCACATCCAATTGGTACATGTTCCAATTCTTGGATGCAGCTACACTCACCATAATTCTGATAGTTGGCATCTTTGCCACAGGAGAAAATGTCTCCTCATAATCAATGCCTTGGGTTTGTGCAAAACCCTTGGCCACCAACCTAGCTTTGTACCTGCTTATTGAACCATCTGAGTTCCTTTTGAGCTTGTAGATCCATCTGGATCCTATCACTTTCATGGAGTCCTTCTTGGGTACTAAGTCCCAAGTATCACTCTCCTTGAGGGCCTCCATTTCTTCATCCATTGCTTCCTTCCATTCTGGTTTAGTAATAGCTTCCTCAAATGTACCTGGTTCTTCACTTAAGATATCCTTTGCAAGATATACAGAGTGCTTGGTTACAAGTGAAGTATCATATCCATACCTAATAGGTTTCTTCTTTTCCCTTGAAGATCTCCTCATAGCTTGAGTTGAGGATTCTGGATTGTCTTCAAGTTGCTTCATCTTCATCTTCCCCTTGGATTTCCAAGCTTTGAATTCTTCAATGTTGATGGTGTCTTCATCATCTGAACTTGTATCCTCATTCTGAGTTGGTTCTTGTCTGACAAGCTTTGGAAAGTCCTCTTCCATATCATAAGGTAAACTCACTTTCCTGCACTCATTATCATACCATGAATCATTTTCATCAAAGATGACATCTCTGCTTACCTTGAAGCCTTTGTTTGAGGGGTTATAGAACCTGTATCCTTTCTGATTCAAATCATAACCAATAAAGATACACTTTTCAGCCTTAGGGTCTAGCTTTCCCCTTACCTGTGAGGGAATATGCACATATGCAACACACCCAAAGATCTTGCAATGATCCAGAGAAGGTCTCTTACCATGCCAAGCCTCATAGGGTGTCATTCCATCAAGTGTCTTTGATGGCAACCTGTTGATCAAGTATGTGGCAGTAGATACACTCTCTGCCCAAAGATAATTTGGTAGTTTCTTCTCATTGAGCATAGACCTAGCTGTCTCCACAATGAGTCTATTTCTTCTTTCAGCTACCCCATTTTGTTCTGGAGAGTACCTTGTGGTAATCTCCCTCTTGATGCCTCTTTCCTGTAAGAATTCTTCAAAATCATTGGAGAAGTATTCTCCACCACCATCAGACCTTAACCTCTTCAATTGTCTACCTGTTTGATTCTCTACTAATGCAAGATACCTTTTGAAGCAATTAAATACTTCATCTTTATGTTTCATGAAGTACAAGACAGTCCATCTGCTATAATCATCTATAAAAGATACATAGTACCTTGATCCAGATATGGATGGCTCCTTGCTTGGTCCCCACACATCTGTATGCACCAATTCCAAGTAATCTTCATGCATAAATCCTTTCTTGGTATATGGCAATCTGTGTGACTTACCAAATTGACAAGCCCCACACTTGTATATCATGTGTTGCTTGGATACATTAGGTATCCCAAGCACACATTGATCTCTGCTCATCTGCTTTATGGTTCTCTCTCCAATGTGACCCAATCTCTTGTGCCACATCTCCAATTCTGATAGGGTTTGGTCCCTATAGTTGTACAAGGCAATATTTTTAGTATCCTCAAGTTCAAAGGTAAATAGTCTACCTGACTTCTCTCCCTTGGCTATCCTTCTGAATCCATGTCTTGGATCCTCCACAAATGCACCATGTTGAGTGAACCTGACCTGTAGACCTTTTTCAACAATCTGACCTACACTCATCAGATTCTTGGTGATTGTTGGGACATACAATACTCTGCTTAGCAAATTCTGATTACCATCACTTGTTTTGACATTACCTACTTTAACCACTGAGTGTTTAGTGTCATCACCTGTCTGCACTTGGTGCTTGCCTTTAGGTTCTTCCAAATCAGAGAGTAAGGCAACATTCCCAGCTACATGGTTAGAGCAACCTGAATCAATATAGAACAAATGATCATCATTGATACCTGATTTAGATGTCATGTTCATAATCAACAAGGAATCATCTTGATCCTCTGCATAATTATTGTAATCCTTTCTGTTCCTGTATCCTCCTTGATAATTGCCATTGTGATTGTAGCTATTGTTGTAGTTATTGTTGTAATTATTGTTGTAGCCATGGTAGCCTTGAGATTGATTGAATCTGCCTCTGCCTTGGGAGTATCCTCCTCTTTGGTGACCTCTTCCTCTTTGATTCTTGTAGTTCTTGTAGCATTCATCTGTAGTATGGTTAGACAAGCCACAAATATTGCATGGAGATTGATTATAGGGTCTCCCCCTACCTGACTTACCTCCTCTGCCCCTACCTCTAGATGATCTACCTCTCCCTGCATAGTTTGCTTGGGAGGTGGATCCTTCATCATCAACCTTCTTGCTTTTACCCTTATCTTTAGACTTCTTATCTGTATATAGGGCAGAGGGATTGTTACCTTTTGATTGCTCTCCATTCTTTGTGATCTTGGCTTCATGTGTGAAGAGTTGTCCAATCAGAGTTGTTAGATCAGGTGCTTGAATGTCCATGTACAAGTCCATTGCAGTGGTAAAGCTCTCCCACTTGTCATCTGCTTTGAGTCCATTGATCACTTGTCTAACAATTTGCTCTTCTTCAATCTCTTCTCCAACACTTGCAAGTTGATCTGCTATGTCTTTGACTTTGGTGACAAAATCTGAAACACATTGTTTTGATTGCTTCCTAAGAGTTGTAAACTCAATCCATAGCTGATTCTTTCTGGCCCTTGTGCTTGATGAGAAGTATGTTGACAAGGTCTCCCAAGTCTCTTGGGAAGTCTTACAGTTCCTAACATGAGGTAGAAGGAAATCAGAGATAGAGTTTAGAAGATATGACCTTGCCAAAGCATCTTTAGCACACCATTGATTAAGTCTCTCATGCTCATCCTTTGTAGGTAGGCCTCTGGTTTTGAATGAGGGCAACTCCTCATCTCCTGATATGTATCCATACAAGCTTCTCCCTTGTAGATAAGTCTTCATTCTTAATGACCATGCCTGGTAATTATTCCTATCCAATTTGTCAATAAAGGAAGGGAAACCATCACCCATGATTACCTTGTTTTGCTCTGATACCACTGTTAGATGTGATGGCTGGGTACAATCAGAAGATCAAGGTGGTGTTGCTAGACCTGCTTCACACCTGCCCTTTCTTTTCTTCAGATATGGTTAGGAGACTCCTTGAGCTTCCAAATGACACCAAGAAACTATATATGTGTTTTACAAAGTGATTGAGTAATGATCAAATCAAAACAGATAAGTTTGAACCTTCATAAGTTCAAAAACTTGCTATTTCTGTAATGACACCTGCTCAGTCCTAAGCTCAGTGTGTCCAGCACACTTGCAATTGATCTAATTCCTTCTGGGAGTATTAAATTAACTTAACAAGCTACCATTAGCAAGTTAAATCACTCCAAATGATAAACTATACACTGAGCATGATGTTTAGCAAACTTAGGGACACCCCCGACTTTTTAGGAATCACTCAGAAATATACCAGTGATCACTTCGACAGCGATTTCTCCCAATTGGCTGAATAGATTGACTTGAAACTTTGTAGTGTTGTAGAATGCTTTGAGCTGGTTCCAATGAGCCCTTGATCATCAAATTTGGTTCAGTAGATCTTGAGATATGCCCTGTTGAAGTTGACAGACTTGGAGGTAGTCACTCAGAGAAAACACAGAGTAAAAACTATGAGTATATGTATTGATACTATCAAATGTACATTCCCATTGGCATGTAGAATGATGCCCAATGGTACTCAGAGGTGTAGGCTAATGATTAGCTCTCACACACTCACTGAATCTCTTGGATTAGCCTCGGGAAGAGTGTAACTAAACCCGCGACTTTTACATTGGTTTTTATAGAAGTTTTTGAATGAATTTGAATTTGAATTCAAATTAAAGCTTCCCTTGATTCTCTCCACTAGACTTAGGGAGATATTCCCTCAACTAGATCATCTAATTTTTCCACGACTCTAGTCTAGTAGGTATGATTACATTGTTGATAAAGTCACATGGACTTTTACATGAGATAAAAGTAAGAATCAATAAGACTGAGTTCACATGATTATTGACTCTTGTGAATGTATCATCCAGGGGTTCAATCTTTTATGCTTTCCAAGGATTCAATAGTCCAAGCTTCATGTTGGGTCTTCAAGAGCACAAAGCAAAGCCAAGTGTTAAGGCTTGTTTGCACCAACATAATCAAGGATAAATCAGAAGTTTTCAAGACATTCAAACACTTTCATGCTTATGCAGAAAGGATCACAGGGCAAAAGCTTAAGAGGTTAAGGTCAGATGGAGGGGGAGAGTATTTCTCTAAAGAGTTTGATGATTATTTGTGGAATGCAGGTATCAAAAGAGAAGTAACTTGCAGGTACTCCCCTCAACAGAATGGAGTAGCAGAAAGGAGAAATAGGACTCTTGTAGAATTTGCAAGAGCCATGATGAAGGAAAAGAATTGTCCAAATTACTTATGGGCAGAAGCCATTAACACTGCAACATACCTTGTGAATAGGTTACCTTGTAAAGCTTTGGATGGAGGAACCCCTTATGAAGCTTGGTGGGGTAAGAAACCTACTCTTGATCATTGTATAGTATTTGGATGTGTAGCATATGCTTATGTTCCTTCACAATTAAGACATAAGCTAGAACCAAAATCAGAGAAGTATGTGTTTATTGGATATGATGATAGACAGATGGGTTACAGGTTGTGGAGTCCATCCACAAAGCAATTTCTTGTTACCAAAGATGTGACATTTGATGAGCAAAATACATGGTATACAGGATCAACAAATGATTTTGCAGGTGTTGAAGGGATACAAAGAAAAGGAAAGGCAAAAGTAAAAGTGTATGAAGAAAGTATTGATGATGTTGACTCTAAAAGTAGATTGCAGGATCATGTAGAAGAAGGGCCAAGATTTGATCCAGAATCAAATGAGGTTGAAACTTCGAGAAGTGTAGAGATCAGAAGATCCACAAGGGAAAGGAAAGAACCTATAAGGTATAGTTATGATACATCTTTCCTAACAACAAAGGATTATGCTTACATTGTGAAGACAGAAGAAGATCCAACCACTTATGAAGAAGCCAAAGGTAAACATAATTGGGAGAATGCAATGCAGGAAGAGTATGATGCTCTACTTGAAAATGAAACTTGGGAATTAGTACTAAGACCAAAGAATCAGAAAGTCATTGGATGTAAGTGGGTATATAAAACAAAAAGGTTTGCAGATGGTAAGGTGTCGAGATACAAGGCTAGACTGGTGGTAAAAGGTTATGCCCAAACTTATGGGGTAGATTATGATGAAACCTTTAGTCCTGTTGCTAAAATGTCTACAATTAGAACATTGATTGCTATTGCTGCTTGTAAGGGATGGAAATTATCACAATTGGATGTGAAAAATGCATTTTTAAATGGATACATTGCAGATGAAGTATACATGGAGCAACCATAAGGTTTTATGGATTCAATTGGATCAGATTATGTGTGTAAGCTCAAGAGAGCTTTATATGGGTTGAAGCAGGCCCCAAGAGCTTGGAATTACAGATTGGTTAAGTTCTTGAATGAATGTGGATTTCAAGCATCAAAGGCAGATAGTAGCTTGCTAGTGAAGGCAAGTGAAAATGGATACATTTACATGTGCATTTATGTTGATGATATTATTGTTACAGGAACAGATGCTCAAGGAATCAATGAACTCAAAAGGCAAATAGAGAAGGAGTTTAAGATAAGTGATTTGGGAAACTTATCTTATTTTCTAGGAATGCAGATTGTGTATACTCAACATGGAGTATATGTTTCACAAGAGAGGTATTTGAAGAATCTTCTAGTCAAGTTTAACATGGAAGATTGCAAAACTTCAACTACACCTTTGGAGGTAAATCATAAGTTAAGCAGGTATGGAGGTGAAGAATTCAATGATATGAAGAAATATCAGAGTTTGGTAGGTAGTTTAATCTATGCTACCTTGACAAGACCAGATTTATCATATGCAGTAGGTGTGTTGTCACAATTTATGCATTGTCCAAAGAAGACTCATTGGATTGCAGCTCAAAGGGTACTCAGATATATTAAAGGAACCCTAAGTGAAGGTTTGTACTATGGTTTCACTTCTGACACAAGAATCAAAGTGTTTAGTGATGCAGATTGGGCAGGTGACTCGGATGATAGAAGGTCTACTCATGGGTATCTCTGTTATATTGGAGATAAGCTAGTTTCTTGGTGTTCAAAGAAGCAACATATAGTTGCTTTATCATCCACAGAAGCTGAGTATAAAGGGATGGTAGAAGCTGCAAAAGAAGTGATATGGTTGAAGACTTTGATGAAGAGTTTTGAGACTGATCATAGTACTCCAATTATTTTTGGAGATAATATGAGTTCTTTGTATTTGGCAGCTAACCCTGTTTTTCATGCCAGGACTAAGCACATAGAGATTCAGTATCATTTCTTGAGGGAAAAGATACTTGATAAAGAGATTGAAGTGATGTATACTCCAACAAAAGAACAAGTGGCAGATATGATGACAAAGAGCTTGGATGGACCTAACCTACAGAGATTCAAAGAGATGGCAGGAGTGAAGAAGAATGGAATAATCACAATTAGTGATTGAGGGGGAGCTGTTGGAACAAGCCAATCACAAATTGATGATTATACAGATCTTGAAGAAAGCTTATGGTTAGAATGAAGCAAAGGAAAACTCTTGTGGAAGTGAAGAAGATTTCAGAATGATGTCTTGTACACATATGTACATATAAGTGAAGAATCTTGTAAACTGAGTATAGCAAAACCCTTAGGATGATAAGGAGCAATGTCATAGATGCGAGATGTGTCTAAAGTCATGTATATATAAGTTAATGATGACAAGAAATAAGTGGAAAAGAGTCATTTTGTAGATGACAAATGTCTTAGAGATGAGTAGAGAGTTTTTTCCCAGAAAATGACAACGGGTTTTTCTTTGAGTGCTCTCTGTCTGATCATGTGGATCAGAATTCCTTTTGTACACATCTAATTGAGAAGCTAATGAAGCTATGTCTAGAGTTTTAGAATCTAATTCCTCTTCTACTGTGAGAATGATCAATAGGAACATTTGTATGTAGAAATGAAAACTGAAGTCTGAGAGTAGCACACTTTTCCGTCTCAGTGTTTTGCTTAGATCTGAGTGTATACTGTAAAGTTTTTTATGAGTGAGCGCTTAAAATCTAAGTTAGGAGATAAGGAAGCTATGGCTAAAAGCATTTAGCAAAACGGGTTTCAGATTGGGAGAAATCAACTTAAGAAGTTGACTATGTCGAAGGCGCTACTTCTGAGAGACAGTTATGACATACTTTTGATCTTAATGATCAAATTAAACTTTTGGTGATTAGTTTTGAGAACTAATGATTAGTATAATTGCGCAAAGGTATTGCAAATACTTGTGCATCATTTACTTGAAGAAATTTGGAGTTTTGTGCAGGTAAAGAAGTTAATTTCTGAAGCAGACTTTCTGGAGTAACTATTTCTTCACTCAGAAAAGTGATGATGAAAGTTTTGGTAAAGAAGAACAAGTTTTGTGTAAAGTTTGGTTTATAACTGACATAGAAGTGTTCTTAAGTGAGTATAGATCAAATATTTGGAGATTAAGAGGTCTCCAACATAAACTACCTACCAAACTCTGATATTTCTTCATATCATTGAATCCTTCACCTCCATACCTGCTTAATTTATGATTTATCTCCAATGGTGTAGTTGAGATCTTGCAATCTTCCATGTTAAACTTAACTAGAAGATTCTTCAAATACCTCTCTTGTGAAACATATACTCCATGTTGAGTATACACAATCTACATTCCTAGAAAATAAGATAAGTTTCCCAAATCACTTATCTTAAACTCCTTCTCTATTTGCCTCTTGAGTTCATTGATTCCTTGAGCATCTGTTCCTGTAACAATAATATCATCAACATAAATGCACATGTAAATGTATCCATTTTCACTTGCCTTCACTAGCAAGCTACTATCTCCCTTTGATGCTTGAAATCCACATTCATTCAAGAACTTGACCAATCTGTAATTCCAAGCTCTTGGGGCCTGCTTCAACCCATACAAAGCTCTCTTGAGCTTACACACATAATCTGATCCAATTGTATCCATAAAACCTTCTGGTTGCTCCATGTATACTTCATCTGCAATGTATCCATTTAAAAATGCATTTTTCACATCCAATTGTGATAATTTCCATCCCTTACAAGCACCAATAGCAATCAATGTTCTAATTGTAGACATTTTAGCAACAGGACTAAAGGTTTCATCATAGTCTACCCCATAAGTTTGGGCATAACCTTTAACCACAAGTCTAGCCTTGTATCTAGACACCTTACCATCTGCAAACCTTTTTGTTTTATATACCCACTTACATCCAATGACTTTCTGATTCTTTGGTCTTGGTACTAATTCCCAAGTTTCATTTTCAAGTAGAGCATCATACTCTTCCTGCATTGCCTTCTCCCAATTCTGTTTACCTTTGACTTCTTCATAAGTGGTTGGATCTTCTTCTGTCTTTACAATATAAGCATAATCTTTTGTTGTTAGGAAAGATGTATCATATCTATACCTTATAGGTTCTTTCCTTTCTCTTGTACATCTTCTGATTTCTGCACTTCTCGAAGTTTCAGCCTCATTTGATTCTGGATCAAATCTTGGCCCTTCTTCTACATGATCCTGCAATCTACTTCTAGAGTCAACATCATCAATACTTTCTTCATACACTTTTACTTTTGCCTTTCCTTTTCTTTGTATCTCTTCAACACCTGCAAAATCATTTGTTGATCCTGTATACCATGTATTTTGCTCATCAAATGTCACATCTTTGGTAACAAGAAATTGCTTTATGGATGGACTCCACAACCTGTAACCCATCTGTCTATCATCATATCCAATAAACACATACTTCTCTGCTTTTGGTTCTAGCTTATGTCTTAATTGTGAAGGAACATAAGCATATGGAATACATCCAAATATTTTACAATGATCAAGAGTAGGTTTCTTACCCCACCATGCCTCATAAGGGGTTCCTCCATCCATAGCTTTGCAAGGTAACCTATTCACAAGATATGTTGCAGTGTTAATGGCTTCTGCCCATAAGTAATTTGGACAATTCTTTTCCTTCATCATGGCTCTTGCAAATTCTACAAGAGTCCTATTTCTCCTTTCTGCTACTCCATTCTGTTGAGGGGAGTACCTGCAAGTTACTTCTCTTTTGATGCCTGCATTCCACAAATAATCATCAAACTCTTTAGAGAAATACTCTCCCCCTCCATCTGATCTTAACCTCTTAAGCTTTTGCCTTGTGATCCTTTCTGCATAAGCATGAAAATGTTTGAATGTCTTGAAAACTTCTGATTTATCCTTGATTACATATAAAGTAATCCACCTGGTTGCATCATCAACAAACAACACATAATATCTGGATCCATTTATGCTATAGTCCCTTGAGGGACCCCATACATCTGTATGAACCAATTCAAGCATATTTGAATGCTTGTACCCTGATTTGTTGTAAGAACCTTTATGTGCTTTACCTAATTGACAAGCTTCACACTTGTACACCATATGTTGTCCTTCAATATTCGGTAATCCAAGCACCACCTGATTCTTTAACATTACTTTTATAGCTCTCTCATTGAAATGACCTAGCCTTTTATGCCATAGGTCTAATTCAGACACCTTTTGACTTCCATAAGTAAATAATGCATGTCCCACATTACCTTGGACTTTGAGGGTAAACAATCTTCCTTCCTTTTTTTCTGCAATTATGTTTCTATATCCCTTATTTGGATCTTGCACATAAACACCTTCATTTGTGAATCTTACCTCATATCCTTTCTCCACAATTTGCCCTACATTTATCAAATTTTTAGGAATAGTAGGAACATAAAGTACCTTGCTCAGAAGTGTACTTCCACTCTTTGTCTTCACTGATCCAATGCTCTCCACTTTATGTTTGGTATTGTCACCTGTTTGAACTGTATGTCCATTCACCTTT
>CM035432.1:18579298-18686798 GCA_020310875.1 Ceratopteris richardii | reverse complement strand
GCTTTTGGGGCAAGTGGTTAGCCCATCGCACTCCTAACCGGGAGGTCGTGAGTTCAATTCCCAACACTTGCGTTGTACCTATTAGTTGAGCCATCATAATTCTCCTTTACCTTGTATATCCACCTTGAGGAAATGACCTTCATACATGGTCTCTTAGGTATCAATTCCCAAGTTTGATTCTCTTGTAGAGCTTCTATTTCTTCATCCATGACACTTCTCCATTCTGGCTTCTTTTTGGCTTCTTCATATGTAGATGGTTCTTCAAAATTTGAGTCATCTGCTATGTATATTGAATGCTTAGTGACCAAAGAGGTGTCATAACCATATCTTTAGAGCTTCCTTTTCTATCTAGTATATCTTCTTATAGTTTGTTTAGAGGATTTTTCCACATCTCTCAACTCCAACACTTTGGCTTCACCTTTGGAGTTCCAAGAATTGATTTCCCTTCTTGGAGTCTTCTGTTCATCTTCAAAATCACTTGATGCTTCAAGTCTAGACTCATTCCTTTTTGTCAATGTTGCAAATTCTTCCTCTAGGTCATCGGGAAGTTTGATTTTCCTACAATCGTCTTCAAACCAAGATTTGTTCTCATCAAACACAACATCTTTACTTACAAAAAAAACCTTTATTGCTTCGATCGTATAGCATATAACCTTTATGATTCAGATCATAATTGATGAATATGCATTTCTCTACCTTTGGATCTAATTTTTCTCTAATTTGTGAAGGTATGTGTGCATATGCTACGCACCCAAAAATTCTACAATGATCAAGGCTAGGTCTTCTTCCATTCCATGCTGCATAAGGTCTCATCCCATCCAATGCTTTTGATGGGAGTATATTGATCAGTTAGGTGGCTATGGACACAGCCTCCACCCGCAAATAATTGGGTAGCTTCTTATGGGAGTGAAAGTCATTGGAGAAATATTATCCCCCTCCATCTCACCTTAGCCTCTTCAAAGTCTTACCTATTTGATTTTCTACAAGTGCTAGATATTTCTTAGAACATGAGAAAAGTTCATCTTTATGCTTCATAATGTATAGTATTGTCCATCTGTTACAATCACTAATGAATGACACAGTAGCTAGATCCAGAGATTGAAAGCTCCTTGATTGGCCCCCATACATCTGTATGGACTAGCTTCAATAGTTCTTAATGAATGTATCCCTTCTTTGTGAATGGTGTCTGTGAGACTTTCCAAATTGACAAACACTACATTTGTATATCATGTGTTGTTTGGATATGTTTGGTAGACCAAGCACACTCTTATCCCTAATAATTTGCTTCAGAGCCCTTTCACCTATATGAGCCAACCTCTTGTGCTATGTTTCCAACTCTCATAGAGTTTGGCTATTGTAGTTGAACAATGCAATGCTTTTAGTATCTTGGAGCTCAAACGTAAATAATCTACCCGAGTTGTGTCCTCTTGCTATCCTCTTGAATCCATGATGTGATCCTCAACAAATGCTCCATTCTTTGTGAATCTGACCTGCACTATTTTCTCAACAATCTGACTTACACATGAGGTTTTTGGTGATGGTGGGCACATACAATACCTTGCTCAATAGGTTCATATTTCCATCTGAAGTCTTCACATTGCCTATCTTCTCCACTAGATGCCTTGTTTCATCTCCTTTTTGGACTTCATGTATATTCCTTGGATCTTCTAAGTCGGAGAGTAGAGCTACATTCCTTGCTACATGATTTGAGCAAAAAGAGCCTATATAGAATACATGTTCATCTGCTTTACCTTGCTACATGTTAATCAATCCTCTTGAGTTTGATCATCTGCATAGTTACTGTAGTCTCTCCTTCCTTTGTATCCTCCTTGATAATTATTGTTGTTGTATGAGTTGTTGTTGTAGCCATTGCTATTGTTGAATCTACCTCTTGAGCTTCCATAGCCTCCTCTGTTGTAAACTCTTCCTCTTTGGTTTCTAGGATTCCTAAAACACTCCTCAATAATATGATTAGTTAGGCCACATATGGCACATGGTGAGGAGCTTTTCCAAATGTTTGCATCAAAACTAATAACTTGCATATACTAGAAATGTGAAGAAACCTTTTATTTTGAGAATAGAGCTGCTCAATATTATGTTGAGATCTCACAACCTGGTATGAGTTGACCAGAGAGATTCTCCACACATCTAATTGTAAGTGTATAGCTGCCTAAATCAAGTTATTCCATCAATGTAGTTGACCATACACCAAGAAATGATTCTAACAAGTGAGGGGGGTCATCTTGACTATTCAAGATCTAGAAGGTATTCACACACAGTCACCTTCTATGCTTCATATCTCAAGAGTCTAAACCAAACTTGATGAAAATTGATATCCAAGTATCAAACACTTCAATTTAACTAACCCAAGTTAAACTATAGCAAATGAGTGAGTAGATGCAGTGAAATCGACTCCACAAAATCATTGTAACTAAGAAGATGCAACAGTAGACAGTAGACATAGATGTACTTGACAAAATGTATCTAGATGTATATGCTAATGAACATGTGATACAAGGGAAGTGTAGTGAACTAGTCATACATGAGGTGAGATCAATGTATGCTCACCAAAATAGCTCAATGTCTTTCAAAATGGCTCACTTATCCCATGACTAAAAATATGTGTGTTTATATAGATGTGAAGAGTTTTAATTTGAATTTTCTTTCACCTAAAGGTGATCCTACACTTTAGGGATAACTTGAATTGATTCTTCCTACCACATGAGTGGTGGCTTCAGCTCTTTAAATTTATGAGATTCCTTTTTCGCTTAGCTTTTACAATTATCCAAAGTAACTATGCCTAAAATGACTAGCATAGGTTCACATGTAGTTCTTTCTTATGAGAGAATAAATGGATGAGTAGTCCTAATATTTTAGCCATGTACTTAGGCTTGCTAATTGCACCAAAAATGTTGGGAGAGGATGGTTGGATGCACTCAGACATTGAGTAGGTGTTGCTAAAACTGCTTCACACCAGCCCTCTTTGACTCCAGGAATGCTTAGTACACTTGATTAGATTCCAAATGATACCAAGAAAGCATATATGTACTTTGCAAATGATATGTGTAATGATCAAATCAAAACAGACTACTTGAGACTTCAAAAATCCAAGAAAACTTGCTATTTTGGTATTGACACCTGCTCAGTCTTTCACTCAGTATGACCAGCACACTTACAATTGATCAAATTCCTTCTGGACATATTAAATTAGCTTAACAAGCTACCATTTGCAAGTGGAATGAGAAGAAATGATGAACTATACTCTGAGAAATGAGTTTAGCAAAAATATATGTACCCCCGACTTTTTAGGAGCTCTACAGACAAATACCAGAGACCACTTCGAGCGAGATTTCTCCGAGATGGCTGCTCCAATGACCTTCAAATTTTGAAGGCATGTAGTATGCTTGGAGCTGGTTCCAACAAGCTTTGAATAACTTGATTTGGATGAGTAGATCCTGAGATATGCCTTGTTGAAGTTGACAGACTTGGAGTGTGTACTCAAGAGAATCACAAAGTAGATGAATGTAAGTATTTGTATTAGATCATGTAAATGTACATTCCCATTGGCATGATGAACATAGCTCAATGGTACTCAGAGGTGTAGGCTATGGAGTAGACCTCACAAACTCAATGATTGATATAGAAATGCCTCGGGATGATTGAAGTACACCCGCGACTTTTGACTTGTAGCTTTTATAGGAGTTGAGTGAGAATTTGAATTAGAATTCAAATCAATCTCCTTGAATCTTTCACCTAAAAGTTGATTGAGATATTTCCTCAATCAATCAACAACTTTTTCCACGACTTTCAATCAATTAGGTGTGATTACATAATATGCCAAGTCACTAAGACTTTTACAAGAGATAAAATGGTAAGAAATCATAGGCATAAGTTCCTATGGTCTTTGCTTCATGTAGAGTCTTCAAAGTAGATGTCCAAGACAAATGTGAAGGCTTGACTTGCACCAACAGCTCCTCCTCAAGCGAAACATTTTGGCTCAAGTCTTCATCTTTAATCTTCAATCACATCCTGCAATCCAATCATGGATTTGAATCTCCATAACTTGTTTCCATCCAAAGCTTTAGTAAGTATATCTGCACATTGCATATTAGTGGACACATAAGTCAATTGAATGTCTTTGCTTAGCAACTTTTCTCTCACATAGTGGTAATGAACCTCTATGTGTTTTGTCCTAGCATGATATATTGGATTAGCTGCAAGGTGAAGAGAACTTGTGTTGTCACCAAAGATAATTGATGGCCTTGTATATAGGCCTAACTTTGTATACAAAAGCTTCAACCAGATAGCTTCTTGAGTGGCATTGGCTAGCCCTCTATATTCTGCTTCAGTAGATGACAAGGCTACTGTAGGTTGTTTCTTGGCTGACCAAGAAATAGGTTTATCACCTGCAAAACATATGTATCCTGATGTGCTTCTCCTGTCATCCTTGCATCCTGCCCAATCTGCATCTGAATACACTTTAATATCAATGTCTGATGTATAAGGAAAGTACAAACCATGGTTCTGAGTTCCCTTTAGATACTTCAAAATCTTCTTTGCTGCCTCTAGGTGAGATACCCTTGGTTTGTGCATGAATTGGCTTAGCACACTAACACCATATGCTATGTCAAATCTAGTCAGGGTGGCATAATTCAAACTACCAACCATACTTTGGTATCCTGTAATGTCTTAGACTTCATCACCTTCATGAGCACTAAGCTTTAGGTTGACTTCCATAGGAGTACTTGAGACTTTAGCTTCCTGCAAATTAAACTTCTTCAACATGTCTTGAATATACTTCTTCTGAGTGATGAAGATACCTGAATTTGTATAAATCAATTCAAGACCTAAGAAGTATTTTAATAATCCAAGATCATTAATCTTGAATTCCTTCATCATCTGTCCTTTCATGTGTCTAATCCCACTGACATCATTACCTGTAATGATGATGTCATCAACATAAACACAGAGATAGATTACCTCTGAATTGTTCCTTTTGATAAACAATGATGTATCTGCCTTACTCATAGTAAACCCTTGATCTTGGAGATATGTTGTCAACCTGTAATTCCATGCTCTAGGTGCCTGCTTCAAACCATATAGAGCCTTCTTCAATTTACAAACATACTTTACCTTCTTGGGATCTTCATAGCCAGGTGGTTGTGACATGTAGACTTCTTCAGATATCCATCCATTCAAGAAAGCATTCTTGACATCTAATTGGTACATGTTCCAATTCTTGGATGCAGCTACACTCACCAAAATTCTGATTGTTGGCATCTTAGCCACAGGAGAAAATGTTTCCTCATAATCAATGCCTTGGGTTTGTGCAAAGCCCTTGGCTACCAACCTAGCTTTGTACCTGTTGATTGTTCCATCAGAGTTTCTCTTTAGCTTGTAGATCCATCTGGATCCTATCACCTTCATAGAGTCCTTCTTGGGTACTAAGTCCCATGTGTCACTCTCCTTGAGAGCCTCTATTTCTTCATCCATAGCTTCTTTCCATTCTGATTTGGTAATTGCTTCTTCATATGTACCTGGTTCTTCATTCAACAAATCCTTTGCAAGATATACAGAATGCTTAGTTACAAGAGAAGTGTCATACCCATATCTGATAGGCTTCTTACTTTCTCTCTGAGATCTCCTCATTGCTTGAGTTGAGGATTCTGGTATATCCTCTAGCTTCTTCATTTTCATCTTTCCTTTGGACTTCCATGCCTTGAATTCCTCAAGGTTAATTGTGTCATCATCATCATCTGAACTTGAGTCTTCTTTCTGAATTGGTTCCTCCTTGGTGAGCTTTGGGAAGTCTTCTTCTATGTCATAAGGTAGACTAACCTTCCTGCATTCATTTTCATACCATGAGTCATTCTCATCAAAGATGACATCTCTGCTTACCTTGAAACCTTTCTTTGAGGGGTTGTAGAATCTGTACCCTTTCTGGTTCAAGTCATAACCAATGAAGATACATTTTTCAGCTTTAGGGTCTAGCTTTCCCCTTACCTGTGAGGGAATATGCACATATGCAATAGAACCAAAGATTTTGCAATGATCCAATGATGGTCTCTTACCATGCCAAGCTTCATAAGGTGTCATTCCATCAAGTGTCTTTGATGGCAACCTGTTAATGAGATAGGTGGCAGTAGATACACTCTCTGCCCAAAGATAATTTGGCAACTTCTTTTCATTAAGCATAGACCTAGCTGTTTCTACAATGAGTCTATTCCTTCTTTCAGCTACCCCATTTTGTTCAGGTGAGTACCTTGTAGTTATCTCCCTCTTGATGCCTCTTTCCTGCAAGAAGTCTTCAAATTCATTGGAGAAGTATTCACCTCCCCCATCTGACCTTAGTTTTTTCAAGTTTCTACCTGTTTGATTTTCAACTAGTGCAAGATATCTTTTCAAACAATTAAACACTTCATCCTTATGCTTCATAAAGTATAAGACAGTCCATCTGCTATAATCATCAATGAAGGACACATAGTACCTTGAACCTGAAATGGATGGTTCCTTGCTAGGTCCCCAAACATCTGTATGCACCAATTCCAGATAGTCTTCATGCATAAAACCTTTCTTTGAATAGGGTAATCTGTGTGACTTACCAAATTGACAAGCACCACACTTGTAAATCATGTGTTGCTTGGACACATTAGGTATCCCAAGCACACATTGATCCCTGCACATTTGCTTCAAAGTCCTTTCACCAATATGACCTAACCTTTTGTGCCATATTTCTAATTCTGAAAGTGTTTGATCCTTGTAATTGTATAAAGCAATTTTCTTTGTGTCCTCTAGCTCAAAAGTAAATAATCTACCTGATTTCTCTCCCTTGGCTATCCTTTTGAATCCATGTCTTGGGTCCTCCACATATGCTCCATGTTGATTGAACCAGACCTGTAAACCTTTCTCCACAATCTGACCAACACTCATTAGGTTCTTGGTAATGGTTGGTACATAAAGTACCCTGCTCAATAGGTTTTGGTTACCATCACAAGTTTTCACATTTCCAGTCTTTATAACAGAATGTTTAGTATCATCACCTGTCTGTACCTGATGTTTGCCCTTGGGTTCTTCCAAATCAGAGAGTAGTGCCACATTACCAGCTACATGGTTAGAACACCCTGAATCAATATAAAATAAATGATCATCATTTGTACCTGCCTTGGAGGTCATATTCATGATCAATAGAGAGTCATCTTGCTCCTCTGTGTAGTTGTTGTAATCCCTTCTATTTCTGAATCCACCTTGGTAGTTACTATTGTGGTTTTGGTTGTAATTGCTGTTGTACTGATTGTTGTATCCATTGTAGCCTTGGTGTTGGTTGAACCTGCCTCTACCTTGAGAGTATCCACCTCTTTGATGGCCTCTTCCTCTCTGATTCTTATAGTTTCTGTAGCACGTGGTATGGTTAGACAATCCACAAATGTTGCATGGTGATGAGTTGTAGGGTCTCCCCCTACCTTGCTTACCTCCTCTGCCTCTTCCTCTTGAAGATCTACCTCTCCCTGCATAGTTTGCTTGGGAGGTAGAGCCTTCTTCATCAACCTTCTTACTTTTACTTTTATCTTTAACCTTCTTATTAGTGTATAAAGCAGAGGGGTTGTTACCTTTTGATTGCTCTCCATTCTTTGTAAGCTTTGCTTCATGTGTGAAGAGTTGACAAATCAGAGTTGTTAGATCAGGAGCATGTATGTCCATGTATAGGTCCATTGCTGTGGTAAAGCTCTCCCATTTGTCATCAGCTTTTAGTCCATTGATTACCTGCCTTACTATTTGTTCCTCTTCAATCTCTTCTCCAATACTTGCAAGCTAGTCTGCAATGTCTTTGACCCTAGTGACAAAGTCTGAAACTGATTGCTTTGATTGCTTCCTAAGAGTAGTAAACTCAATCCATAGTTGATTCTTTCTGGCCCTTGTACTTGATGAAAAATATGTTGACAAGGTTTCCCAAGTCTCTTGGGAAGTCTTGCAATTCTTTATGTGAGGTAAAAGGAAATCAGATATAGAGTTAAGAAGATATGACCTTGCCAATGCATCTTTTGCACACCATGTGTTGAGCCTTTCTTGTTCATCCTTGGTGGGTAGTCCTCTTGCTTTGAATGAGGGCAATTCCTCATCTCCTGAGATGAATCCAAATAAGCTTCTTCCTTGTAGATAGGTCTTCATCCTTAGAGACCAAGCTTGGTAATTGTTTCTGTCCAATTTGTCAATGAATGAAGGAAAACCATCTCCCATGTTACCTTATTTGCTTTGATACCACTGTTGGGAGAGGATGGTTGGATGCACTCAGAGATTGAGTAGGTGCTGCTAAACCTGCTTCACATCAGCCCTCTTTGACTCCAGGAATGCTTAGTACACTTGATTAGCTTCCAAATGATACCAAGAAAGCATATATGTACTTTGCAAATTATATGTGTAATGATCAAATCAAAACAGACTACTTGAGACTTCAAAAATCCAAGAAAACTTGCTATTTTGGTATTGACACCTACTCAGTCTTTCACTCAGTATGACCAGCACACTTACAATTGATCAAATTCCTTCTGGATATATTAAATTAGCTTAACAAGCTACCATTTGCAAGTGGAATGAGAAGAAATGATGAACTATACTCTGAGAAATGAGTTTAGCAAAAATATATGTACCCCCGACTTTTTAGGAGCTCTGCAGACAAATACCAGAGACCACTTCGAGCGAGATTTCTCCGAGATGGCTGATCCAATGACCTTCAAATTTTGTAGGCATGTAGTATGCTTGGAGCGGGTTCCAACAAGCTTTGAATCACTTGATTTGGATGAGTAGATCCTGAGATATGCATTGTTGAAGTTGACAGACTTGGAGTGTGTACTCAGAGAATCACAGAGTAGATGAATGTAAGTATTTGTATTAGATCATGTAAATGTACATTCCCATTGGCATGATGAGCATAGCTCAATGGTACTCAGATGTGTAGGCTATGGAGTAGACCTCACACACTCAATGATTGATACAGAAATGCCTCGGGATGATTGAAGTACACCCGCGACTTTTGACTTGTAGCTTTTATAGGAGTTGAGTGAGAATTTGAATTAGAATTCAAATCAATCTCCTTGAATCTTTCACCTAAAAGTTGATTGAGATATTCCCTCAATCAATCAACAACTTTTTCCACGACTTTCAATCAATTAGGTGTGATTACACAATATGCCAAGTCACTAAGACTTTTACAAGAGATAAAATGGTAAGAAATCATAGGCATAAGTTCCTATGGTCTTTGCTTCATGTAGAGTCTTCAAAGTAGATGTCCAAGCCAAATGTGAAGGCTTGACTTGCACCAACAAAAAAGAGGTAGATGTGAAGGAAACTTATAGTTCAATTAGAGACCCACACTATGGAGCTGTAGTATTTTTAGATGAAGAGTTTGAACCTCATGGTTGGGTAGAAATTCTAGCAACAATGGATGTAGCTATCAATCAAGAACAATGGACACCCTACTGTGATCAAGATGGCTAGGGCATTGAGATTTTTCTATAGAACCAATCCTGGGTGATTTGGTTATCAAAGAGTGCGACCCTAGTACGGATGAACTTTTGAGCTGAAAATAATCTTTGAAAATGTAGAGAATATTAGGTTTGTCTAAATCTAGAAAAGTGTGTTTTTATGGTCACCGAAGGCAAGATTCTAGGACATATTGTCGAAGAATGGAATATCCATAGGTGAGATAAAGTTAAAGCTATTATGGAGCTACCCATGCCAAAGAATGTTAAAGAAGTACAAGATTTCATGGGGCATTGTAGCTATTATCGATGTGTCATTCATATGTACACAATAATTGCAAAACCTCTATATAACCTTTTGAATAACTTTGAGTGGATAGAAGAATATGAAAATTCCTTTAACAATCTTAAGCAATGACTGTTTGCAACACCAATCTCGACAAAATCAATTGGAACAAGTCATTCCATGTTCATGTGGATGCATTCAGTTATGCAATTGGGTGTGTGTTAGCACAGCCTACCATTGAAGGTAACATGGATCTTCCAATAGCTTACACAAGTAGGCAATTGAATGCGATTGAATGAAATTATGCCACATTCTACCTACAGAGAGATTAGGCATGGTATATGTGGTTAAGAAGTTTAGACATTATTTGCTTGCAAATAAGTTTAAATTTTTTACAGACCATCAAGCGCTACTATATCTAGTGAACAAAACTTGCAATATAGGAAGAGTAGTAAGATGATTCCTCTTATTGATGGAATATGACTTTGAAGTTGTGGTTAAGAAAGGTAAGATTCACCTTGGAGTGGACCATCTTTCTAGACTAACTTTAGGAGAGTCCCCTCAATGAGTATCGGATGAATATCCTGACACTTACTTATTCAACTTGGAAGTAGTGCTTGGCTGAACCAAAACTATTGTGCCTATTCTAACCTTTGGACCTAAGTATCTTGTATTGAGAGCCAAATGTATAAGAACACCGATCAAGGCATACTCGCTTGCTCTATAGATGAACATGATAATGCGAAGTGGTTGCAAACAGCACATGTAGGTGCACTACAACAACATCACTCGAAACACCGAACCCTATAGATTATGCAAAGATTAGGTGTATATTGGCCAACAATGGAAATAGATGTCCATAGGATGTGCGAGGAATGTCCCCAATCATGCCACTCTCTATCAGGTGTCTTTAGTGCCAGATTGGAGTGAACCTTTAGTCGCCTTTTTGAGAATGAAAACATCCCCTCAAGAGATGACATTTACCAGATGAAAGAGCTTAGAAAAGGAAGCACTAGACTATGCTCTCATTGGAGATAATTTACACAAGCATGGAAGAGACAGATATCTAAGACTCTATGTCCATGAGAGAGAATATCTTAGGATCTTAGAAGGTACACACCAAGGTCTGGTAGGAGGAAACTTTGGACTAGATAGGGTGATAAAAGCAATATTGTTTGGAGGTCTTTGGTGGCCAACCCTTCACATGGATGCACATAACTATGTGAAGGGGTGTAACATTTTTCAGCAAACTCAGTATCTGATACATAAGGACGATATGCCATTAAGACCCATGATGGGAGGACATGCATTCTCTAAGTGGGGAATAGACTTTGTTGGTCCTATTAATCCTTGAACAAAGAGTTCAAATGCCGAGTACATTATTGTTGCCACATACAATCTCACCAAGTGGGTAGAGGTGAAAGCCACCAAGAAGAATGATGCACAAACTGTAGCCAACTTCTTGTTTGAAAATGTATTTACATGATATGGTTTGCCAAAACAAATGGTTAGTGATCATGGCACTCATTTCTTGAATGAGTTCATTGAACACATGTTACAAGAATTCATGATTATTCACAAGAAGTCAGCTCCATATCACCCACAAGCCAATGACTACACCAAAAGCACGAGCAGGATACTTTGTACTATTCTCACTAAATTGGTGAATAATAAGAGCTTTGATTGGGACAAACAACTATGTCATGTTTTTTGGGCATACCGAGTCACCTATAAAATGGTACGCCAAGCCACACCCTTTCACATATGGCCAAAATGCAGTGTTACCATTGACTTCCCTAATATCCACATTGAAAGTAGCACAAGAGCATTAAAGGACATGTCACGAGCTTTCCTCTAGGATTTTTGACTTATAAGGACTAGGAGAAACATGATTGAGAGCTCTTATTGGGATCTATGTGACTAAGAAGAGACAAAAAGCCTACTTTGATGTACATGTCAAGGATAAGGGTTTGAAAGTGAGAGATTTAGTCTTAGTGTACACATTGAAACAACACATGAGGAAATTGGAGAAGCATGTCTATGGACCTATGATCATTAATAGAATATCAACAAGTGGATCCAGTTAGTCACTCTAGACGGCGACATCCTATCTAGTTACATCAATGGATGCACAGTCAAGTTATATCAAGAATCCTCATAGAGGAAAAATGTTAACCTTTGTTCCTAATCCGATTGTGTTTGGTAACACTATAGTGCACAAGGTAAACTAACAGGGTTCTTGGGATGATAGATCTATTACATAGAATCCTTTATTATTTTCCCAATCCACTTAAGCAAAGACTAGATGTGATCAACTATGAGTTCAAGTTCTCAGATAACGTTTGATATCTTCCACATAGTGCTATTCTGACTACTTGTAGTATACATGGTTACCACTTCAATAGAAAACATATTAATATCAGGTAGACTGATCAACACATATTCAACTTAATGTAATAATAGAATGAAGACAAGAAGGAAATTGACATAGTAGTATACCAAATTCAGGTCTCCTTTCTGCATGCTAAAGATCAACCATGCACTCACCTGACATTGGCTTCATGGCCTCATGTTGATAGCATGTCTCCACAGTTCTCTCCGCTACATGCATCGACATTTTATTAAAGTGAAAAGTTACAATCATTTGTGTCTACCATTTCGGTGAGACTATTCGGCATACATGATTTTAATATTTACAAAAATATCCAGTGACACTAACATTAACATACCCAGAGGACCTGAATCCAAAATACAATGTGTAGAAACAAAAATTAATCTACATCCATTTCATCATCCAATGGGGTAAAGACTTTAGTAGTAAAGCAAGTGTAAGCTTCTGTAAAATTTTGCTAAATCCTTTTAGTGATAGACTTTAATAAACAATGTACTTCGATGAGATTGAGGGCGTATTCCTCTGCTTGTTTAGAAGTCGACGCCTGGGAAAAAAGTGCATGACTATGTGCTTTGGCAAGTTGAAGGCCGAGTTCCTCCTGCAAGTAGAAGTCCTGTTGTGAGATGTGTCTCTGGCATTGGCATTCTTCTACAACATGGTGTTCGGCTTTTGTCTGTCAAAGTGTGGGCACCTCCAACTCTGTATGTACTGCTTGAATTTTCTCAAAAGCCGATTGTGTAGATTTTGCCTTTGAAGTATGCTCCTCTTCAAGAGTTTGTTGCAACATAGTGATCTGTTGACTCAATGACGGGTGCTGAAAGTCCTATTGTGCTAGTTGTAGAGAAAACCACTCGTTGGTTTCTTGCAAAGTAATAGCCCTGTGCTATAGCAACATGTGATCTTCCAATTGGGATTTGAGTTGGTATTGCAGCTCATTGATACCTACATCCTTCACCATAATTTCCTTCTACATGTCTTGGATCTTCTACAGATGATGCTGGTTATCCTACTCTAGGTTTGCGGCTTGCTTCTTGTAGGTGTCAACTTCACAATGGGCTTCTTCAAAAAATGGTTTGAAATGCTACGTTTGATGTGACTCCATCCAAAGAGTATCTGCCAATCATTTAACTTCAAAATGTTGTTGGTGCAAGATTTCTTGTATGTGGTGGAGCCGGGACTAAGCCATTGGTTGTAGGCATGGAGGTATGTGCAAGAGCGTGTGGCTTGCCCAAAGTCATGGGCAATAAGGGATTGGAGATGGAGGAAGTAGGCACTTAGCCTACGAAAGTCATGCAAGCATGCATGTTTGTTCATGCAAAAGTGCCAAAATTGTTCATGACGTTTAGGTAGAGGGGTAAGTTCCAGCATAAACAGGTCTTCATCCATAGTAGGTTTGATTGGGTTCCAAGGAGATGGTGGATGATGGAGTATACTAGCCCAATAAGGAGACGAGGGGTGAATAGGAGAGAGAGGATGTTGACGAATCAGATTGATGAGAAGTTTCAAGATGGATAGGAGGCAGGGAGAGATGTGTAGATGAAAGGAGGGGAGGCAAGCTAGAGGGTTCCTTCTAGGTGCACTCAGGTGGTGTTATCATCTCAATGTCTAGTTGAATGGGCAAGACCGTCCCCGAAGTTTTCTCAAGAGGGGGAGATGGGGAATGAGGTGGGGATGGAGGGTGGGTGTTGGTAGTGGATGCACTAGATGAAGTCAAGACTATAATCTATCGATGACACATGCAGTGCAGGAGGACATTGATGCTCTCATCTTTTGCAATAGACCTTATTAGAGTGATGAAGTACTCAATTCTAATTCTCTATTGCTAAACAAACTAAGATATTGGGATTTCTCATATATATAGTATGCCTATGCCTTTGATTTTTATTACAATATCAAACGATAAGAATTGGTTATGTATTATAATTCGAGAGAACTCCTATAATAGTTTTTCATTAAGAATCTGCATGTTGGTCAAAATGGGAAAAGTGTGTATTCATGAATGTGTCCATCCATGTAAATGCACAATTGCGACGAAATAAAGAAAATTATAGTACTTTAATCATGGAGCTCGAGCATTGCATACGATATTTTGAAGAAGCTCATCCGTGCACTTGAATTTTTCCATGAATGAGTGTGTACATCTTTAAGTGTGTGTGTGTGTACATGTGAACGTAAGATGCACAAGTTTCATAGTACTAAAAAGAAAAAAAAACAATCTAAAACAAAATGAAACTCAAAAATAAAAAAGTAATAAAGTTTGCTAAATTTACGGGAAAAAAAAACTATGACTCAAAACAAAAATTCATGGAAATTAAAGTTAAAACGTGCACATGATGAAACACACAGATTTTGTGCATGAAGAGCGGAGATTTTCTATGGATGCATGTAGCTTTGTGTTTCGTAAACTGTGCATGAGCGCAAGAACATACAAAAGAGCGCATCGTCATTCTCGATTGATAGTGATGAAGTTTGGAACACAGGAGATTTGTATCACATGAACGTATTACATGGCCTGGATAAGTTAATTGGGAAAATTAAGTTACAGGGCCTCTGATTTATCAGACCTCTACCACTCCCAAGAATTCGAAAGAACTTTAAAATGCTTGTAATGTAAATGCGCATTTTAACAGGAGGTATATATGATATCAATAGACCCTCTGGGGACATATTCAATTAAGAGACCTCGATTACGTCATCAATTGAACATCAACATAATAGTGTGCTTACTTCTCGGATTTTAGGTTTTTAAGGACATTATGAAAACATGATGTTTCTCTAACAAATGTGAGAACGTTGTGAAGTTCAACAGACTCCAAGAATTTTACTAGCCCTGGAGTCCGCTATCTCAAGAGTGCACTTTGCCAAATGCAAACATTCATATTCAGTGAAGGCATTAGCATAACTTGCAGTTCATGTAGATACAGATCTTTTGACTTACTTTAGGTTTAGTCGATTATAAACGCATCACGAAAGCACAATATTACTCTTAAATACTGTTGGTGCAAGGCAAGCCTACACACATTGGCTTGGACCCTTGGACTTATGGAAGATTAGCATGGACAAAGGATTATCTAGGCTTCACTTAAAGGAAGGTTCATGTGAACATATGCTTATATGTTCTTACCTCTTTACCCCTTGTAAAAGTCTAAGTGACTTATCATTTGTTTGTAATCACTTTAAGTCATCTACCTACCACTAGAGTCGTGGAAATTTGAATGTTGAGATAGAGAGAATATCTCCCTACTTTTAGAGGAGAGATTCAAGGGAGCCTAAGTTTGAATTTCAAATTCAAATGATCTCAAAACTTCTATAAAAGATACAATCAAAAAGTCGCGGTTAGTCCAGCCACTCTAGCTCACTCCCCGAGGCATATTTTACATTGTAACTCATTGTGTGTGAGGGCTACTCTATACCCAACATCACATTACCTAATTTAGCTGTGCTTGGCAAGCTAATGAGATTGTACAAACACATTTATCAATAGAAGTATACATTTTATCATCTCTGGTTTTTTCTGAGTATTCTACTCCAAGTCTGTCAACTTCATCAGGGCATTTCTCTGGATCTACTGAACCAAATCAAGAGTTCTAGAGCTCATTGGAACCAGCTCAAAGTCTACTACAAGCATACAAAAGTTCAAAGGATTTCATTCAGCAAATTGGGAGAAAATCGATTCGAAGTGCACACTGGTCTCAGTCTGCAGAGTTCCTGAAAAGTCGGGGGTGATTATAACTTTGCTAAACTTATTTCTCAGTGCATAGTTTATCAATTGAAGTGATTCCACTTGTGATTGGTAGCTTACTAAGGTACATTAATACTCCCAAAAGGAATTGTTCCAATTTTAAGTGTGCTGGACACACTGAGTAGAAGTCTGAGCAGGTATCATTACAGGAATAGAAAGTTTTGCTTGATTTTTGAAGTACAAAGTTATCTGTTTTGGGTTGATCATTACCCAAACCATTTCCAAAGTACATATATGGTTTCTTTGTGTCATTTGGAAGCTAAGCAAGTGTACTAAGCATATCTGAAGAGAAAAGAGGGCAGGTGTGAAGCAAGTTTTGCAGCACCAACTGATTTCCTGAGTGCATCCATCCATCACTCTCAACAGTGGTATCAGAGCAAAACAAGGTAATCATGGGTGATGGTTTCCCTTCTTTCATTGACAAATTGGACAGAAACAACTATCAAGCTTGGTCATTGAGAATGAAGACCTATCTACAAGGGAGAAGTCTATTTGGATACATATCAGGAGATGAGGAGTTGCCCTCATTCAAGACTAGAGGACTACCTACAAAGGATGAGCATGAAAGACTTAACCAATGGTGTGCAAAGGATGCTTTGGCAAGGTCTTATCTCTTAAACTCTATATCTGATTTTCTTTTACCTCATATAAGGAACTGTAAGACTTCCCAAGAGACTTGGGAAACCTTGTCAAACTATTTTTCTTCCAACACAAGGGCTAGGAAGAATCAATTATGGATAGAGTTCACAACACTTAGGAAGCAGCCCAAGCAATCAGTCTCAGAGTATGTGACAAAGATCAAAGATGTGGCAGACCAACTAGCAAGCATTGGAGAGGAAATTGAAGAGGAGCAAATAGTCAGGCAAGTGACAAATGGACTCAAGGCAGATGATAAGTGGGAAAGTTTCACCACTGCAATGGACCTCTACATGGACATGCATACCCCTGATCTCACAACACTCATGGGCCAACTATTTACACATGAAGCAAAGTTCACCAAAGCTGGAGATCAATCAAAAGGTAATAACCCCTCTGCTCTCTATACTGATAAGAAAGTTAAAGATAAAGGCAAGAAGAAACAGGATGAAGAAGGATCTACCTCTCAAGCCAATTATGCAGGGAGAGGTAGGTCATCTAGAGGAAGAGGCAGAGGAGGTAAGTCAGGTAGGGGGAGACCCTACAACTCATCACCTTGCAACATCTGTGGGTTGTCCAATCATACCACAGATGAATGCTACAAGAACTACAAAAATCAGAGAGGAAGAGGCTACTCAAGAGGTGGATACTCTCAAGGAAGAGGCAGATTCAACCAACATCAAAGCTACAATGGGTACAACAACCAATACAACAACAACCACAATGGAAGCTACCAAGGTGGATTCAGAAGTAGAAGAGACTACAACAACTACACAGAGGAGCAAGATGACTCCCTATTGATCATGAACATGACCTCCAAGATAGGTACAAATGATGATCATTTATTTTACATTGACTCAGGATGTTCTAACCATGTAGCTGGCAATGTGGCACTACTTTCTGATTTGGAAGAGCCCAAGGGCAAACATCAGGTACAAACAGGTGATGACACTAAACACTCTGTTGTCAAAGTTGGAAATGTGAAGACATGTGATGGTAACCAGAATCTATTAAGCAGGGTACTCTATGTACCAACAATAACTAAGAATTTAATGAGTGTTGGTCAGATTGTGGAGAAAGGTTTGCAGGTCAGATTCACACAACATGGAGCATATGTGGAGGATCCAAAACAAGGCTTCAGAAGAATAGCCAAAGGGGAGAAATCAGGTAGACTATTTACATTTGAGCTAGAAGATACAAAAAACATTGCTTTGTATAATTACAAGGATCAGACACTTTCAGAGTTAGAAATATGGCATAAGAGATTAGGGCACATAGGTGAAAGGACTCTAAAGCAAATGTGCAGGGATCAATGTGTGCTTGGGATACCTAATGTATCCAAGCAACACATGATTTACAAATGTGGATCATGTCAATTTGGTAAGTCTCACAGATTACCCTACTCAAGGAAAGGTTTCATGCATGAAGACTACCTGGACTTGGTACACACAGATGTTTGGGGACCTAGCAAGGACCCTTCCATTTCTGGTTCAAGATATTATGTGTCTTTTATTGATGACTATAGCAGGTGGACCATTTTATACTTTATGAAGCATAAAGATGAAGTGTTTAATTGTTTCAAGAGGTATCTTGCACTTGTTGAAAATCAAACAGGTAGAAGCTTGAAGAGGCTAAGGTCAGATGGTGGAGGAGAATACTTCTCCAATGAGTTTGAAGATTTCTTGCAGGAAAGAGGCATCAAGAGGGAGATCACTACAAGGTACTCACCTGAGCAAAATGGGGTAGCAGAAAGAAGGAATAGACTTATAGTGGAAACAGCTAGGTCTATGCTCAATGAAAAAAAGTTGCCAAATTATCTATGGGCAGAGAGTGTGTCCACTGCCACTTACCTCATCAATAGGTTGCCATCCAAATCACTTGATGGCATGACACCATATGAAGCATGGCATGGTAAGAGACCCTCTCTGGATCATTGCAAAATATTTGGATGTGTAGCATATGTGCATATTCCCTCACAAGTAAGAGGAAAGCTAGACCCAAAGGCAGAGAAATGCATCTTCATTGGTTATGATTTGAACCAAAAAGGATACAGATTCTACAACCCCACAAACAAAGGGTTCAAGGTAAGCAGAGATGTCATATTTGATGAAAATGACTCATGGTATGAGAATGAATGCAGGAAAGTGAGTTTACCCTATGATATGGAGGAAGATTTTCCAAAGCTTACCAAGGAAGAGCCAACTCAGCAAGAAGACTCAAGCTCAGATGATGATACCATAAACCTTGAAGAGTTCAAGGCCTGGAAATCCAAAGGAAAGATGAAGATGAAGCAATTGGAGGACAAGGCAGAAACTTCTACTCAAGCTATGAGAAGATCTCAGAGAGAGAAGAAGAAGCCTATCAGATTTGGGTATGACACATCACTTGTAACTAAACATTCTGTATATCTTGCAAAAGACTTGTTGAATGAAGAACCAGGTACCTATGAAGAAGCAATTACAAAACCAGAATGGAGAGAAGCCATGGATGAAGAGATAGAAGCTCTCAAAGAAAGTGATACTTGGGACTTGGTACCCAAGAAGGATTCTATGAAGGTAATAGGATCCAGATGGATCTACAAATTGAAGAAGAATTCAGATGGAACAATTAACAGGTACAAAGCTAGGTTGGTAGCCAAGGGTTTTGCACAAACCCAAGGCATTGATTATGAGGAGACATTTTCTCCTGTGGCCAAGATGCCAACTATCAGAGTTTTGGTGAGTGTAGCTGCATCCAAGAATTGGAACATGTACCAATTGGATGTGAAGAATGCATTCTTGAATGGATGGATATCTCAAGAAGTCTACATGTCACAACCACCTGGCTATGAAGATCCAAGAAAGGTACATTATGTTTGTAAATTGAAGAAGGCTCTGTATGGTTTAAAGCAGGCACCTAGAGCATGGAACTACAGATTGACCACCTACCTCCAAGACCAAGGATTTGTGATGAGCAAAGCAGACACTTCTCTATTCATAAAGAGAAGTAGTACAGAGGTAATTTACTTATGTGTTTATGTAGATGACATCATCATTACAGGTAATGATGTCAATGGGATTAGACACATCAAAGGACAGATGATGAAAGAATTCAAGATTAGTGATCTTGGATTACTGAAATATTTCCTAGGTCTTGAATTGATCTACACAAACTCAGGTATATACATCACTCAAAAGAAGTATGTACAGGATATGGTCAAGAAGTTTGGTTTGCAGGATGCTAAGGTATCTACTACTCCAATGGAGGTTAATCAAAAGCTAAGTGCACATGAAGGAGAAGAGATAAAAGACATTACAGGATACCAAAGTATGGTGGGTAGCCTAAACTATGCTACCTTGACAAGAATTGACATAGCATATGGAGTAAGTGTACTTAGTCAATTCATGCACAAACCAAGGATACCTCACCTAGAGGCAGCAAAGAAGATTTTGAAATACCTCAAGGGAACTCAAAGTCATGGTTTGTATTTTCCTTATACATCAGATATTGACATAAAAGTTTATTCAGATGCAGATTGGGCAGGATGCAAGGATGATAGGAGAAGCACCTCAGGATATATTTGTTTTGCAGGGGATAAGCCTATCTCTTGGTCAGCTAAGAAGCAACCTACAGTGGCATTGTCATCCACTGAAGCAAAGTATAGAGGACTTGCAAATGCTACTCAAGAAGCTATCTGGTTGAAGCTTCTATATACAGAGTTAGGTCTACTCACAAGACCACCTATCATATTTGGAGACAACACTAGCTCTCTTCATCTTGCAGCAAACCCAATTTATCATGCCAGAACTAAACACATAGAGGTTCATTACGACTATGTGAGAGAGAAATTGCTAAGTAAAGATATACAATTGACCTATGTTTCTACTAATATGCAATGTGCAGATTTACTTACAAAGGCATTGGATGGAAACAAGTTATGCAGATTCAAATCTATGATTGGATTGCAGGAAGTGATTGAAGAATGAAAGAGAAGATTTAAGCCAAAGTGTTTGGCTTGAGGGGGAGCTGTTGGTGCAAGGCAAGCCTACACACATTGGCTTGGACCCTTGGACTTATGGAAGATTAGCATGGACAAAGGATTATCTAGGCTTCACTTAAAGGAAGGTTCATGTGAACATATGCTTATATGTTCTTACCTCTTTACCCCTTGTAAAAGTCTAAGTGACTTATCATTTGTTTGTAATCACTTTAAGTCATCTACCTACCACTAGAGTCGTGGAAATTTGAATGTTGAGATAGAGAGAATATCTCCCTACTTTTAGAGGAGAGATTCAAGGGAGCCTAAGTTTGAATTTCAAATTCAAATGATCTCAAAACTTCTATAAAAGATACAATCAAAAAGTCGCGGTTAGTCCAGCCACTCTAGCTCACTCCCCGAGGCATATTTTACATTGTAACTCATTGTGTGTGAGGGCTACTCTATACCCAACATCACATTACCTAATTTAGCTGTGCTTGGCAAGCTAATGAGATTGTACAAACACATTTATCAATAGAAGTATACATTTTATCATCTCTGGTTTTTTCTGAGTATTCTACTCCAAGTCTGTCAACTTCATCAGGTAATTTCTCTGGATCTACTGAACCAAATCAAGAGTTCTATAGCTCATTGGAACCAGCGCAAAGTCTACTACAAGCATACAAAAGTTCAAAGGATTTCATTCAGCAAATTGGGAGAAAATCGATTCGAAGTGCACACTGGTCTCAGTCTGCAGAGTTCCTAAAAAGTCGGGGGTGATTATAACTTTGCTAAACTTATTTCTCAGTGCATAGTTTATCAATTGAAGTGATTCCACTTGTGATTGGTAGCTTACTAAGGTACATTAATACTCCCAAAAGGAATTGTTCCAATTTTAAGTGTGCTGGACACACTGAGTAGAAGTCTGAGCAGGTATCATTACAGGAATAGAAAGTTTTGCTTGATTTTTGAAGTACAAAGTTATCTGTTTTGGGTTGATCATTACCCAAACCATTTCCAAAGTACATATATGGTTTCTTTGTGTCATTTGGAAGCTAAGCAAGTGTACTAAGCATATCTGAAGAGAAAAGAGGGCAGGTGTGAAGCAAGTTTTGCAGCACCAACTGATTTCCTGAGTGCATCCATCCATCACTCTCAACAGTGGTATCAGAGCAAAACAAGGTAATCATGGGTGATGGTTTCCCTTCTTTCATTGACAAATTGGACAGAAACAACTATCAAGCTTGGTCATTGAGAATGAAGATTTATATCATTGTTGAAGCACACATTGTGCTCTTCCTTTCCATGCTTCATGTCCAATCAATTCATGTACCATATATGCAATATAGATTGATTTTTCAAACCATCGTTGGAGTTTACTTCAACTGCTATCTTAGGTTCATATCTCATTTTTAGTCAACTTTGATCACTGATTTCTCTGTGCTTACTTGTTCTTTTGATGCAATTTAAATTGGTATAAGTAAAATGATGATTTTTTTGCTTCGTCTCAATTTTCATCATATTTGGTTCATTAATCTATGAGCTACATTAATTTGAAGTAACCTAAGTATGCAAGCAGAGTATTCCTTGATGGAGAGTGTTAATCTCCAAAAGAACAAGTTAACCTTGAATTTAGATCACCTCTATATCAAGATCAACTTTAGACTCCACCTAATTTAGAGAATCTTCACCAAATTATCAGAAAATTGATTATTCTGAAAATTTCAGTTTCTTCAGAAAAGTCTGCTGCAGATTAGTCACTCATTGACTAATCAATCCTGTAAAGTTTTTGATAAAACTTTGCACAACACTTCGCCTTAAGGTTGCGCAACTTTGCCAAGTTAAATCTCTCAAAAAGATTAAGTACACACTGAGAAATGTGTGAAACACTTTACCTATGTCTGAAAGTGCTTCTCTGCAATGGCGACTTTGACACCTGCAACTTCTTAGCACTGGTTCTCCCAAAGTAAATCCCGTTTGATCAAGATCTTTTAGCCATAGATAGCTTACCTTCCAACTTAGATTTTAAGCCCTCATTTGTGTAAAACTTTACACTGTAGATTGAGCAATGATCATTTCATTAAAGATGAAATGTGCGCCAGATTTCTCGACTGTTAGAACATTCTTACATATGAATGTTCCTAATCAAAATTCTCACAGCCTGATTACAATTAACCTCTCAAATTCTAGCCATAGATAGATTAGCTATGGACTTAGATACGTGCAAAAGGATTTCTCACAAGATTAAACACAGAGGGAGCAGACAGCAAAATATCGGGCGCAAAATTTTTCGATTTCTCAGAAAATTTACATCTAAGTGAGGATGGACAATTCACTCACTCTTCATGTGTCTAATGACACTAATTTCTCTCTCCCTATTCTCAAAATCTCTTCTGCTCTACTTGCCCGACATTTTCAAACATATTTATAGATGAATATATACAAGTGTATGACTTAAACAAGGATATAAGTCAGCTAATGTACATATGTGTACATGTCTTTGGATTTTCTGAATATGCCCTTCCTTCAACCATCTGAATTTGTTCTCTTCTTGACTTCTTGACTTCATTTCTCCATAATCCTTCAATTGATGATTGTCATGCACCAACAGCTCCCCCTCAATCATTAATTGAGGTTCTTCTCTATCTTCTTTACTCCAGCCATATCCTTGAATCTTTGTAGTTTTGGTCCATCTAGACTTTTAGTCATCATATCTGCAACTTGATCTTTTGTGGGAGTGTGTATGACTTCAATCTCCTTCTCAATGACCTTCTCTCTCAGAAAATGATACTGTATTTCAATATGCTTAGTTCTAGCATGAAATACAGGATTAGCTGCCAAGTATAATGAACTCATATTGTCTCCACAAATAATAGGAGTACTCTGAATCACATCAAAAACTTTCAAAAGTGTCTTTAGCCATATTACCTCTTTTGCAGCTTCCACCATACCTTTATATTCTGCCTCTGTAGATGACAAAGCAACTGTATGTTGCTTCTTGGAACACCATGAAATCAATTTGTCTCCTACATAGCACAAGTATCCATGTGTTGATCTTCTATCATCCATATTACCTGCCCAATCTGCATCACTATATATCTTGATTCTTGTATCTGAAGTAAACCCATAGTACAACCCTTCTTTGAGTGTACCCTTGATGTACCTAAGTACTCTTTGTCCTGCAATCCAATGTTCCTTTCTAGGACAATGCATGAATTGTGAAAGCACACCAACTGCATATGACAAGTCAGGCCTTGTCAATGTAGCATAAATCAAGCTACCAACCAAACTTTGATAGAGTTTCATATCTCTGAACTCTTCTCCTCCAAATCTAGACAATTTATGGTTCACTTCCAAAGGTGTAGGTGCAACCCTGCAATCTTCCATTTTAAATTTGGTTAGCAAATTTTTAAGATACCTTTCTTGGGTCACATATACTCCATGTTGAGTATAAGAGATCTCCATTCCCAAGAAGAATGATAGGTTCCCCAAATCACTGATTTTGAACTCTTTCTCCATCTGCTTCTTGATCATTTGTATCCCCTTATCATCTGTTCCTGTAAGTATTATGTCATCAACATAAATACACACATAAATGAACCCATCTTCACTTGCTTTGACTAGCAAGCTACTATCTGCCTTTGATGCTTGAAATCCAAGATCATTCAAGAATTTCACAAGCCTATAATTCCAAGCCCTTGGGGCTTGTTTCAACCCATACAAAGCTCTCTTGAGCTTACACACATAATTTGGACTCACTTGATCTTTGAACCCATCTGGTTGCTCCATGTAGACTTCATCTGAAATGTAACCATTCAAGAAAGCATTTTTAACATCTAATTGAGACAACTTCCAACCTTTACAAGCAGCAATTGCAATGAGTGTCCTGATGGTTGTCATCTTTGCCACAGGACTATAAGTCTCATCATAGTCCACTCCATATGTCTGTGCATACCCTTTCACAACAAGTCTAGCTTTGTACCTAGACACACTTCCATCTGCAAATCTTTTAGTCTTGTAAACCCACTTACAACCAATGATTTTCTGGCTATTAGGTTTAGGAACCAAATCCCATGTTTGATTTTCTATCAATGCATCATACTCCTCTTGCATAGCATCTTCCCAATTCTTCTTCCCTTTGGCTTCTTCATATGTAGAAGGGTCTTCATCTGCTTTTACCAAATAAGCATAATCTTTAGTAGTTAAGAATGAAGTGTCATAGCTATACCTTGTAGGTTGCCATTTGTGCCTAGATGACCTCCTAACTTCTGCACTTCTTGAAGTTTCTGGTTCATCACATTCTGGATCAAACCTTGGCCTCTCTTCAACTTCAACCTGCACTTCATTACTCTCACTTTCATCAAGTAACTGAATCTTTGCTTTACCTTTCCTTTGATCCACCACTTCTTCATCATCTGCATGTACATTATATTTACCTGCATACCAAGTACCTTGCTCATCAAATGTAACATCCTTGGATACAATAAATTGCTTTGTGGATGGACTCCACAACCTGTATCCCATTTGCTTATCATCATAACCAATGAATACATACTTCTCTGCCTTAGGCTCCAACTTATGCCTCAATTGAGATGGCACATATGCATATGCCAAGCATCCAAATATTCTGCAATGATCCAAGGTAGGTTTCTTACCCCACCAAGCTTCATATGGTGTCATACCCTGCAAAGCTTTACAAGGCAATCTATTAACCAAATATGTAGCTGTATTAACAGCCTCAGCCCACAAATAATTTGGGCAATTCTTCTCTTTCATCATGGACCTTGCAAACTCAACAAGAGTCCTATTTCTTCTTTCTGCTACCCCATTTTGTTGAGGAGAGTACCTGCAAGTAACTTCTCTCTTTATACCTGCATTCCACAAATAATCATTGAACTCATTTGAAAAATACTCTCCCCCTCTATCTGACCTTAGTCTCCTCAATTTTTGACCTGTAATCCTTTCTGCATATGCATGATAGTGTTTAAATGTATTAAACACTTCTGACTTTTCCTTAATCACATAAATTGTGATCCACCTGGTAGCATCATCAACATATATGACATAATATCTTGAACCATTTATACTAAAGTCCTTTGAAGGACCCCACACATCTGTATGCACCAATTCAAGTCTTTCTGAATACATAAATCCATGCTTGGAATAAGATTGCTTATGAGCCTTACCTAATTGACATGCCTCACATCTGTATGTCATGTGTTGACCTGCAATGTTAGGCATTCCAAGCACTGAATCATTGTTAATCATTTCTTTGATACCTCTTTCATTAAAGTGTCCAAGTCTTTTGTGCCAAAGATCCAATTCTGACACCTTCTGCTCTCCATATGTGAACATAGCATGTCCAACATTTCCTTGTACCTTCAATGTGAAAAGCCTTCCTTCTTTCTTTCCTGCAATAACTTGTTTATACCCTTGACTAGGGTCTTCCACATAAACTCCATCATTTGTGAACCTTACCTCATATCCTTTTTCCACAATTTGACCTACACTGATCAAATTCTTTGGAATTGTGGGAACATAAAGTACCTTACTCAGAAGAGTGCTCCCATCCTTAGCTTTGACTGAACCAATTGACTTTACCTTATGCTTTGTATTGTCACCTGTCTGCACTGTATGATTAATTGCATTATGATCTAGGTCAGTCATCAAAGCAATATTTCCACTTAAGTGATTACTACATCCTGAATCAATATAGAACACTCTCATGTCCTCATGTGAGGTTTCACATGTATTCATAATGAGAGTCGAATCCTCCTTTTGATCTGATGCATAGTTGTAGTAGGTGTTATTATAGGATTGATTTTGGAAGTTTCTTCCACCACCTCTTCGAAAAGAATTCCTACCACCTCTACCTCTGAAATTTCCTCTCTGAAATCTACCACCTCTTGCTCTTTGATTAAAGTTCTGATAATTACCATTGTTTTGATTATTGTGCCAACAATCATGAGATAGATGATTGGTCTTACCACATATCCAACAAGCTCTTGCATTATCTTTGTTGTTTCTGCCTCTTCCTCTACTTCTGCCATTTCCTCTTCCTCTTATGAAGTTTGCTTGGTTTGATGTACCTTCTTCTTCACCTGATTGTTGCTTTCCTTTGTTGGCTTTCTTCTTGTCTTTAGAATACATTGCATGACCTGCACTCTTATCAACATCTCCTTTGATATCATTCTCAAAAGTTAGCATATGTCCTAACAATTGATTCAAATCAGGAGTAAAGTGATCTAATGAAAGTTCTGTAGATAAAATGAAAGGCTTCCACTTCTCATCTCCTCTTAGCCCTGTGAGTATTTGTCTTACCAATTTGTCTTCTTCAATATCTTCATCAACTGCACCTAAAGAATCTGCAATGTCCTTCATCTTTGTCACATAATCAGAGATTGATTGTGAGGCCTTCTTCTTGAAGGTTGTAAACTCTGCCCATAGTGAAGCCTTCCTTGACTTGGTTGTATTTTGGAAATGTTCTTCCAAAGCATTCCAAATGTCACAAGCACTCTCAAGTCCTCTAATGTGAGGAAGCAAATAGTCATTGACTGCCATGTAGATAATGCTTCTTGCTTGAGCATCCTTCTTCATCCAATTCTTCAAATCTGCAAGCTCCTCCCTAGTTGGAACACTAGGATCTCTGAATTCTGGCTTTTCTTCATCTCCTGTGATGTATCCTATCAGATCTTTGCTCATAAGGTGAGCTTCCATCCTCATAGACCATGCAGGATAGTTCTCTCTATCCAATTTTTCAATTTGGAGACTATCTCCCATCTTTTCTTCACCTGTAGCTTCAAATCTTTAACCTTTACAGATAATAAATGTACCTTTACTTCGAATGTTGCTCCTTCTGATCCTTTTGATGCTCTTTGTATGTCTTCCTTTGATCTTTCTTCAACCTTTACCCTTCTGCACCTTCAAAGTGTAAAGTTTTGTATTTCTGCAATAGTCGGAGTCTTCTTCACTTCAATTTTGACACAACCTGCTCTGATACCACTGATGGAGAGTGTTAATCTCCAAAAGAACAAGTTAACCTTGAATTTAGATCACCTCTATATCAAGATCAACTTTAGACTCCACCTAATTTAGAGAATCTTCACCAAATTATCAGAAAATTGATTATTCTGAAAATTTCAGTTTCTTCAGAAAAGTCTGCTGCAGATTAGTCACTCATTGACTAATCAATCCTGTAAAGTTTTTGATAAAACTTTGCACAACACTTTGCCTTAAGGTTGCGCAACTTTGCCAAGTTAAATCTCTCAAAAAGATTAAGTACACACTGAGAAATGTGTGAAACACTTTACCTATGTCTGAAAGTGCTTCTCTGCAATGGCGACTTTGACACCTGCAACTTCTTAGCACTGGTTCTCCCAAAGTAAATCCCGTTTGATCAAGATCTTTTAGCCATAGATAGCTTACCTTCCAACTTAGATTTTAAGCCCTCATTTGTGTAAAACTTTACACTGTAGATTGAGCAATGATCATTTCATTAAAGATGAAATGTGCGCCAGATTTCTCGACTGTTAGAACATTCTTACATATGAATGTTCCTAATCAAAATTCTCACAGCCTGATTACAATTAACCTCTCAAATTCTAGCCATAGATAGATTAGCTATGGACTTAGATACGTGCAAAAGGATTTCTCACAAGATTAAACACAGAGGGAGCAGACAGCAAAATATCGGGCGCAAAATTTTTCGATTTCTCAGAAAATTTACATCTAAGTGAGGATGGACAATTCACTCACTCTTCATGTGTCTAATGACACTAATTTCTCTCTCCCTATTCTCAAAATCTCTTCTGCTCTACTTGCCCGACATTTTCAAACATATTTATAGATGAATATATACAAGTGTATGACTTAAACAAGGATATAAGTCAGCTAATGTACATATGTGTACATGTCTTTGGATTTTCTGAATATGCCCTTCCTTCAACCATCTGAATTTGTTCTCTTCTTGACTTCTTGACTTCATTTCTCCATAATCCTTCAATTGATGATTGTCATGCACCAACATTCCTAAAAAGTTAGGATGACACCCTAATGTTCCTAAATTGATTTCTCTCAGTATAGTCCATTACAATTCATTAAATTTGTTGCTTTAGGTTCATTATATATTATGTTGGATGTGTGCAAAGTATCTCTGATCAATTCTCAGCAAGCTATGAACTCTGAGTGAAATTCTAGAGTATTTTTCATCCCAAAATACCAAGGTTTTTATCATATATTTTGTAGCAAGTCATCTGTTTGGATGAATCAATTTGAGGTTGATCTTCCAAAGTACTAATAAGGCATTAATACACCATTAGCAAACCCAAGGTATCTACTTAGCATTTCTGAAGTTACTTTGGCAGGTGTAGAGCAAGTTTTTGTAACACCAAACTCATTCTTGGAGTGTGTCCACGATCTCCTCTCACAATGGTATTAGAGCATAGTTGAATCAACATGGGAGATGGTTTTCCTTCTACTAGTGACAAATTGGATAGGAATGACTACCCAACCTGGTCTCTGAGGATGGAGGCCTACCTTCAAGGAAGAAATTTCTTTGGATACATATATGAAGATGAAGTCATGCCAACAATGAGAAGCAAATGTCAACCATCACATGAAGAGCAAGAGAGACTTACAAATTGGTGTTCAAAGAATTTATTAGCCAGGTCCAGCTAGGTCCTATATTTTGAACTCAGTCTCTGATTTTCTCTTACCTCATGTGAAAGGATGCAAGACCTCAATGGAGACCTGGAATGCACTCGTTGCCTTCTTCTCTTCAAATACTAGAGCAAGGAAGAATCAACTATGGATGGAATTTACTACCTTGAATAAAATCTCCAAGCAAAGTGTGATTGATTACGTCACAAAGATGAAGGAGATCTCTGATCAATTAGGAAGTATTGGAGAGGTGATTGAAGAAGAGAAAATGATAAGGCAAATCATCAATGGCATTAAAGTTGATGACATGTTGGAATCCTTCACAACTGCCATGGATCTGTACATGGACATGCAAGTACCTGACCTCAACACCCTAATGGGCCAACTCTTCACACATGAAGCAAAGCTAAACAAAAATGGTGAATCCTCAAAAGGTAATCAATCTTTTGCCCTATACTATGATAAAGCTAAGGCTACAGATAAGTCAAAGTCCAAGAAGAATGAAGATGAAGGAAGTTCTTTCCAAGCCAACTCAACAGGTAGAGGAAAAGCTAGAGATAGAGGTAGAGGAGGAAAGCAAGGCCGGGGGAGACCCCAAATATCTCAACCTTGCAACATATGTGGTTATTCTAATCACACCACTAAAGAATGTTACAGGAACCCAAGAAACTCTAGAGGAAGAGGATTTAATAGAGGTGGCTATGGATCAAACATAGGTAGATACAATGGAGGATACAACAACAACTACCACAACAATAACAGCAACAACAACAACAACAACAACAACAACAACAACAACAACAACATCTATCAAAGTGGAAATGAGGAAGGAGGATTACAACAATTACACTGAGGATAAAAGTCAAGAAGACTCACTTCTCCTCATGAACCTATCAAGGTACATGAGGAAAAGATAGGTAATATCAAAACATCAGATGATACAAGGCACTCAGTGGAAAAGATAGGTAATATCAAAACATCAGATGATACAAGGCACTCAGTGGAAAAGATAGGTAATATCAAAACATCAGATGGAAAAGATAGGTAATATCAAAACATCAGATGGAAATATGAATCTTCTAAGAAAGGTATTGTATGTACCTACAATAACCAAGAACTTGATACAAGGCACTCAGTGGAAAAGATAGGTAATATCAAAACATGAGATGGAAATAGGCACTTAGTGGAAAAGATAGGTAATATCAAAACATCAGATGGAAATATGAATCTTTTAAGAAAGGTATTGTATGCACCTACAATAACCAAGAACTTGATAAGTGTTGGACAAATTGTGGAGAAAGGATTGTAGGTTAGATTTACAAGACATGGAGCCTGTGTGCTAGACCGCAAGCAAGGATTCAAAAGGATAGCTAAAAGAGAAAGACTCTTCTCCTTTGAAGTGGAAGACACCAAGAACATAGCATTATTTAGCTATGGATCTCAAAGACTCTCTGAATTAGAGGTATGGTGTAGCTCAAGCGTAAGCACCACCTCCTTTACTTGTCAATCCGCGGAGACGTGAGGACCGGTATGAAGACCACGAGCAAGTGAAGGCACAAGTGCGTGAGTGAAAGCACACAAACATGCACACACATACACACACACGCGCACAAAGTAAGATCAAAGAGAGGAACAATGGAAAGCTTAGATTGCAAAAGAGTTCTCTTACAAAGGTTCTATTCTCTAACAAGCTAACCTCAAAAATGGGCTCTCTAGCTCTTTTTATAGTTTTTTGACTAGTTTTGGCCCTGTCCAGACCTAATGTCCGGCCTAGTTAAAAATTAGGTTCCAGGGCTTATTTGAGGGCTCAAACGAAGTCTAAAAATTATGAAAATTGGTACGATGGTACTTCTAATACTCCTCAAGCTCGAGGACTCCTCGGCTTGAACAAAATGGAGTTACTAAAAATAGATAATGGTATTTACAATGGTTTCTAGTGATGAAAATCACTATTTTTGTAGGGGATTCTTCTGAAAATTTGACATACACTTCTTGGAGCTCCCTACTTGCTCTCTCTTCTTCTATGTCCACTTCTTTGATGTGCTTCCATGCTTTGTCCTTGACCTTGAGCTTCAACACTCCCCCCCCTCTCGAGTCTGTCGTCCCTGACAGACCCTTGTTGTAGTGATTGTTCCAAGTAGTGCCTTGAGAGGGAGTGTCCCTTCTGTATGAACACAAGTCGTCCGACGTTCTGCATCTATCACTGTGAGTCTTTGCAGGTTGTAGTCTCTTGGTATGCGCTTCTGCCTTGTGTTCCAGCATGACTGTGTCGTTGTGAGTCTCCGTTGATGTTTTCTAGATCTTCCAAAGTTGATCTTCATAGTAGTCAAGCCAAGTACTCATAACCCATATTGAGTGATGGGTAAGTGTGTTCGTGCATGGGTTGAAAAAAGTATGTGCCTTGTGCACGGCCTTGTAATGTAGCCCTACGCATGCTTACTTGGAAAATGCATTGGAAGAAGTATGGTGCAAAAATTGCGGGTCTTGAGCTAAGTGCTCAAGGGTATGCTGACGAAGAGGTTTCCTAAACTATCATGGTTACGGTGTTTCCAGAGTAAAGATACTTACCATGGCGAAGGTTGATGGATGTTGGCCTCTTCGTGTGGTACACTCGGCCTTTGGGATGGAACCTTGTTGATGAATGTCCATGTTGATTGTCCACTGATGAGATCTTTTGAGTGGTGGATCCCCTCTCCTCTTTTCAAAGCAACATTTGTCACTAACAATGTGCATTTCTGAGCTTGGGCTCATGCACGTTCACTTCCCTATATTGACACTCAGAGGAATATTGGACACGTGCCGGTTTCTAAGAGATTACCATGCTGATTGACATAGACCATTCACCAGTGCTACTGTTCCATACTGGTTCAGGAAATACTGAGAATTGAATTGCTTTATATTCCTTGGCAAGCAACATCGGATAACTACACCAAGCTGTGTTTCACATATACTCTTTAGCTCACCATATGCAGGAGTCTTCTCCTCTAGAACTACCTTTTGCAGATATCTCCTTGGATGCTCTAGTACATGAAGTAGTTAAGCATCACGCAAGTTACGGACCTTCAAGCTCTTCATTCCTACCCTGGTAAGAGAAAATCATAGCTGTAGATGCCATGTTCATGCCAAATGCTTGTCCTCTACCAGATAAGGCAGCAATAATCTCACTGCTGGCCGAGACACACTGGGAACAAGCTCTCTCCCACTTCTCTCCTTTTTTTTTTTTTTTTTTTTTTTTTTTTTTTTTTTTGGAACAGGATATCACAAAACAAGAACACAAAAGTTAGTATCAATAGAAATGTTCGACATATGTCACTGTGCTCTTGTGCATGGGATTCTCAAGTGTGTCTATGCACGGCCGTGTAATGTGGCCCTATATTAATGCATACTTTGGAAATGCATGACCTAAATGGTGCAAAAGACAGGGTTGTGCAAGGAGCACATGGTTGTTGCTCGTTCGAGGCTTTCGATGTTATTTGTGGAGGTTGATGCCGGCCTTAGTGGAGGTATCCATTGAGTCTCGAACTGATGTAATCCTCCTTATTGGAGTCCATTTTAGAACATCATTTGGCACTGTAGAGGTCACTTCAGGCGTCTTTCTCTTTGGATGCTTTCTGAACTGTGGTATCCAGTGTGGTTGATGCTTTGGTTCGGTGGAGGCTACTTGCACTTTTGGCTTCCAAACCCATATCCTTTTTGCATGTCTTCCTACTAATGTTGAAGAGCTGATTTGATCTTCCTTTGGTCTCTGTACGTGGTTCTTACCCGTTTCTCTTTTTGGCCTCTTTGTTGAAACCTTTTGCATGTGGGAGAACAAAGGTTGTTGTGGGTGTAGGATCTTCTTAGGTACCCACATCTGTAATTGCCCTTGTTGAGCTGCAGCTAACTTCTTAGGCACCCAAACTTGTTCGATATCTTGTGACGGAGCTTGTCTGAGCTGCTTCCTTCGTCTTCTGGCTTGGTTAGTGTGCATGGATGGGATTTGTGGGGGTAAGGCTGGTGGTTGCTCTCCTTTGCGTACCCAGATCTGCTTCATGCCCGGAACCGCTTTTTTATCGAATGGTGTCTTTCTATTTGATGTAGCAGTTGTCGTGAACGGTTGTGTTTGCTTGTGTGGTGGGCTCACTACTGTGGCTACTTGAGTCTTTGGAGAAGAAGAAAGATCCACCCGCCTTCGAACCTGGTCTTCCACGATTGACTCCTTCTGCATCATAGAGCTTTGGACACATACAACATCTTCTTTCATATGATTAGTCTTGGAAGAACTAAGAGAGTGTGTGGTGCCATGATCTAGGAGCATGCAGTTCTCTAATTCTAATGTAATGCATTGTTCATGTACCCAAACTTGAAGAATTTGACTTCTTAGGTTTAAGTTAACTGCATGGTCATAGATCCAATCTTGACCCAAGACAAGTGGTTCTGTAAGGTTCTCATCTTGACATACTAGCGCTTTGACTTTCATTGGAACATCTTGAAGGTAGATGGGAAGTTCCACCTCGCCCAAACAAGGGGTTTCCACACCTCCCAATCCTATGAGATAAGCTTCTATGGGATTGATGTTCAACCCCAAGTCTTGGCAGTAGGAAAGTTTAACTGCACTACTTGCTGCACCTGAGTCAATCAATGCTTTCACCATCCTTGCACCCTTCCCTTGTCCTATCTCTATGGTCACAAAGGGTCTTCGGTCAATGACCTGAGAAGTCGCAATGCCTGACTTTTGACACATATCCATGTGATATTTTGGGGCTTTTGAGTTGACATCTAGGCCTAATCGCCTTAACTTATTTTGCCTAATACGCTCTCTGGCCTCTTCTTGTGCTTCTTCTCTCACTCTTAACTCTTCTTCTTTTCGCTTCTTCGCAGTGTTGAGTCTCATTAGCATATCCTCAGTAAGAGGTTCTTGATATAGCTTGACTCTACAGCCACTAATATAGTTTGGCAAGATATCTCCTTCTAGAGTGGCCAACTGAACTGCACCACTAGTGGAAATTCTATTAATGATCATGGGTCCATAACCTCTTTTTTCCAACTTACGGGCATGTTGTTTTAGTGTGTATACCAACACTAGATCTCCCTCTTTCAATCCCTTATCCTTGATGTGTGCATCAAAGTATGCCTTTTGCCTCTTCTTTGCAGCGTAGATGCCTGCTGCCGCTCGTAGCCTCGTTTCACCCAAGCGTTCGAGATCAAAGATCCTAGAGGACAATTCATGCCCATTCCACTCATGCTCTTGTGCTACTTTTAAGGCAGGGATTAAGAAATCTAATGGTAGCACAGCGTTCTGTCCGAAGACCATCTGAAATGGGGTGGCGTTGAGTACCGTTTTGTAGGCAACTCGATAAGCCCAAACAGCATGATGAAGTTGTTTGTCCCAATCAGAGCGTTTATTATTTACCAATTTTGTCAATACGTTACAGAGGATCTTATTGGTACTCTCGGCTTGTCCGTTGGCTTGTGGATGATAGGGGGCGGATTTCTTATGTATCACCAAGAATTCTTGGAGAAGATTTTCAACGACTTCATTCAAGAAGTGTGTGCCTCTATCGCTCACCAACTCTATTGGTAGTCCATATCTCGTGAACACATTCTCGAATAAGAACTTAGCCGTAGTCTGAGCATCATTCTTTGTTGTGGCTTTGACTTCTACCCACTTTGTAAGGTAATCTGTGGCTACAATGATGTACTCTGCATGGGAGTTTCTAGCTGGGGGGTTAATAGGACCTATGAAGTCTATGCCCCACTTCGAAAATGCACGTCCTCCCATCATTGGCCTCAAGGGCATCTCGTCTTTTCTCACTGGATATTGTGCACGTTGGCAAGTGTCACATTTCTTCACATAGGTATGTGCATCCATATGAAGAGTGGGCCACCAAAGTCCTGAGAATAGAATGGTTTTAATCACTCGGTCAGGGCCAAAATGTCCACCTGCAACACCACTGTGTGCAGTCTCTAAGACCCTTAAATAGTCTGATTCATGAACGCACAGTCTTAAGTAACCATCTTTACCTCTTCGGTATAGGTTTTCTCCTACTAAGGCATAGCCTTGAGCCTCTTGCTCCATGTTTCGTCTTCTTGCTAGACTGGCCTCTTTGGGTAATCTTCCCGATCTCATAAACTCTACCAATGGAGTACTCCAATCTGGAATAAATGATACTTGATAAAGGGTCGCATGCTCCACTGGTGGTTTCTCTCTACACATTGGACAATTCTTGATCCACTCATGTATTTCTTTGTCCATGCTAGGCCAATACACTCCTAAACGTTTCAAATTCTGCAATGTTCGTTGTTTAGAATAGTGATTTCCTAGCAATCCCTCATGAGCTTGCTGCAACCAACTACTATGTTCATCATCCTCGACACAACAAGCTAATACACCCTCGGTATCTTGTTTGTACATGCTTCCTGCCAATATGTGATATTTTTGTGATTTTACAATTTCTTCTTGTGATGTTTTCACATTCTTATTTGCAGGGCCGAAGGTTAGGACTGGTACCAACTTATTTGCCCATTTAGGAACAACTTCCAAATTGAACAGATAAGCATCAGGTAGTTCATCAGACACTCCTTGTGGTGACTCTCCTGAAGTAATGCGAGAAAGGTGATCTGCCCGAAGGTGGGTTCTACCTTTCCTGACAACAACTTCAAAGTCATACTCCATTAGTAAGAGGAACCATCTTACTAAGCGTCCAGTATTGCAAGGTTTATTGACCAAATATAACAAAGCTTGATGATCAGTGAAGAACTTGAACTTGTTGGCCAATAAATAGTGTCTAAACTTCTTTACAGCATATACCATGCCTAACCCTTCTCGCTCGGTTGTGGTATAATTTCTTTCGGCTGGGTTTAGTTGTCTACTAGCATATGCTATGGGCAAATCTAAATTCCCTTCACCTGTGGGTTGTGCCAGCACACATCCTATGGCATGATTGGATGCATCCACATGGACATGGAATGGTTTATTCCAATCAGGAGTGGTCAGTATTGGTGCTGTGCACAAACGTTTCTTCAGTTCATTGAAAGAATTCTCGCATTCGTCGTTCCACTCAAAATTAGACAACAAGGCATAAAGGGGTCTAGCTATGATCGCGTACATGTGGATAAACCTACGGTAATAACCACAATGGCCCATAAAGGCTTGTACCTCTTTAACATTCCTTGGCCTTGGTAGCTCCGCTATGGCTCGTACCTTATCTTCATCCGTTGAGATTCCATTCTTAGAAACAATATGACCGAGGATTTTACCTTGACGCACCATGAACACACACTTTTCTGGGTTCAGACACACTCGATATTCTCTACACTTGTTGAAGATTTGTCTGAGTTCAGGGATGTGAACCTTTCTTTCTTGGGAATGAGCACATAAATCATCCACATACACTTCTAAGCTCTTTCGCAAGAACTCTTTGAAGACGTGACACATGAGCCTTTGGAATGTTGCAGGTGCATTGGTGAGCCCAAATGGCATCACCCGAAATGCAAAGATTCCCCACTCTGTAGCAAAAGCTGTTTTGTGTTGATCTTCTGGGGCAATGGCTACTTGATTGTAACCTGAAAATCCATCAAGGAAGCTATAAACTTCCTTGCCTGCAACACGCTCCAAAAGGTGTTCTGTGATTGGAAGTGGATAACTATCTCTAATCGTAGCGGCATTAACTTTTTTAAGGTTAATACACACTCGCAACTTCCCGTTCTTCTTGGGTACCACAACAATGGGGGACACCCATTCGGTATGCTCAATCTCATAGATGAATCCAGCCTCAATCAACCTATCAATTTCTTCTTTGATTTTGGCTGCATAGGTATCATTATATGTGTAGGGTTTCTGTTTGGTGGGCTTAGCATCAGCAGTCATGGGGATAGTATGAGAACAAATTCTTGGATCTACCCCTTTCAAGTCTCTATAGTGCCATGCAAACACATCCCTATATTCCCTTAATAGAGCTATGAGCTCCATTTCTTCTCTTGCACTTAAATCATCTCCTATATATGTGCATCTCTCTTCGTTCTCTTCAATGGTCACTACAATCTTCTTGGTCTTTTCTTTATTATCATATGATTCTCCTATGATGGCCTCTCTCTTAGGCATTCGTACCAAAATTTTGCGGTCGTCAACTTCATATTTCTTGAAGTTTTCTGGTACTTCAAACAATGATTCCTCCTTTTCTTGTTTCACTGCTTTTCTTTTCTTTTTCTTTTGACTACTCTCACTTCCATCCTTTGAGTTTACTGTTTTAATACTTGTGAGAGGTTCTTCTTCTTTCTGGGTGAACACTCCTATATCTTCTAGATAGTGCTGCTCTGAGTTAAAGCAACTATCCATCACAATAGACTCCAGATCATCGTCATTCTCTTCTTCTTCTATGACATCACTAGGGTCACATTCTTCTAGCAAGGGTTGACACATGAACACTGAGATATCATAACCCTCCTCATCACAATGAGGTGTCCACTGTTCCTCATTGACAGCAATGTCCATGGTGGCTAAGATTTCTGGCCAGCCATGAGGCTCAAACTCCTCATCTGGAAAGATCATCGGTGTGTAGGCTGGGTCTCTAACTGGCCTATCTCCTAGCGAAGTTCCTTCTTCTCTTGCCTTTAAACGTTTTTCCTCTTCCTTTGCGACCTTGCACATCCACAAATGAGTATCTTCATGCAGCCATGATGGATCAGGTGAACTTTCAGAATGCACAGAGATGGAATCTTCTTTCGCTTTGTGGATAGAATTCCACTGTAGGGGTGGTACATCTCTGAAGGTGTAATCCTTCAAATTGACCTTAGTGGTGACCCCTAAGTGCTGTAAGTACAAGGAGTTAGTTCCCCAATCCTGTACTATTTGCAATTGTCGTAGGAAGGGTCTTCCTAGGATCATCTCAAAGACATTATTTTTCTCAAAGTCACATATAGCAAATGTGTGCTCAAACTCTACACCACAAGTGGTTAGAGTGATCCCTTCTAGCAATCCTAGAGGTCTTTCAAAATGACCGTCAGCCATTTGAAGCTTCATTCTAGTTGGTCTTAATGTGGGCTTGCCCCATTGCTTCCACAAGGAGGTGGTCGCAATAGCAACACCAGCACCTGAATCTATGATTGCTTTGGTTGTGTAACCTTGGTAGGTGATTGGAAGATAAGTATTACCTTCTTCACCCTCACACATGTCCCCTATTTTGTCTAGAGGTATCTCTGGTACCCTTTGCTTAGAGCCTACTTTTGGCATATTGGACTCAAGTTCTGGGACCTGATCCTTCACATGATTCCATAACTCAGGTTTTGCTTTGAGCAACTCTTCTACAGTGAGATGACACTGAACCTTAGTGTTCTTCACGACATCCGTGTTCCTTGGAACCACTGAGTCTTCATTTCTTACTAGTATTGTGGGAGCTCTAATCTGGAGTGATTCAGATTCCCATGGGCCTGGAAATTGAGGCAGTTCTTCTAAGGTATTAGATTCAAAATCTAATCTTTCGTCTTCTTGTTCTGCTTCATCTTCGTAAATAGATGGAATGTCTTGGGGAAATTGATCATGAAGATCATCAATCTCAGGAATAGGAGGGGAATTACCCTTCTCCTTGGCCCATTTCTCCTCTTGTATTTCCCGCAAGAACTCTTGAGAGTACTGTTGAATAGAAGGAGGTATTCCAGCATCCGTGGAATTAGGAACATGAGCTCCCCTTGGTGGTGAGCTTCCTCTTTCAATAACTGGTTGAGCCTGTGGAGGTAGAGAAACTTGTGGTTTGTTTACCAACTGCTCTAATCGTTCTAGTAAGCCCTGGAAATGCAAATCCGATTTGATAGAGTTTGTCTGATTGAACTTTTGACTAGTCTCAAGTATGGCTTGAGCTTGTTCTACCATTTTCATGCACATTTTCATCCGTTCAATCTCTAAATCTGCTCTAGGGTAACTCTTGTCTAGGTTTGCCACTGTAGGCCCTTCTTGAAGTCGAGCCTGGTAGGCCTTGAACATCATGTCCAAGCCTTCTGGGGTTGGATCTGCAAGAACAGACCCTGGTTGCGGTCTATTTACAATGGGTGGTGGGGTGGGATGAGGTGGAGTGGATGGAGTTTCGGCATGCGAGGGGCTTTGAGATGCAATGTCTTCTATTTTTGTTTTCGCTTCTTTTAAGCTTTCTTCTAGTTCCGATAACTTTTTATTCCACTTGCGATTGGCCTTCTCTCTGGTATCCTTCCATGTTCTTGTTTTCCTCTTACTAGGCTCTCCCGATTCACTCGACTCTGATTGTTCTACTGGTTTATCCTGTTTTAAGGCTTGTGCTCTAGTGACAGCTTGTATAGGAGCCACATTGCTACTACTTGAACTTGGATCTGCCACTAAGCCTACCACATTAATGGGTGTAATCTTGGGTGCACTAGAGGGGTTTCTTGGACAATCTCTGGGGAGGTGGTCTTTACCACAATCAGGACAAAAAGCCTGTATTGTGATAGCCTGTCCTTGACTCGGAGATGGTGGGTGGGGACAGTCACGAATGAAATGGTCACCATGACATCTGAAACAAGATCCTCTAGGGGCTTGTGGTCTCATTTGTCTCAACTGGGGCCTAGGGTTAGGATTTGTGTACATGACATTGGAGTATTCTGGCTCCCAATTTTGCTCCATAGGCGGTGCCTCATATTGATACGAGTAAATCTCACTATGTTCAGGTGACTCTGTGTAATAAGCATGTGGACTACCTTCATGGGAGTAGTCTGAACTATGAGCATGAGAGTCATTATCTGGTATCAATGGGGTTAGTGGCACCAAAGCTCTATTTGGATTTTCCTCTCCCACAGCATACTTGACTGGAATCACGTTGGCTGGAGCTGGTGGTTGGTTTACCAAGACAGGTTGTGGCCTATATGGTACCTGATATTGCTGTTGTGGTCTGTAATATGGCTGTTGGTATTGATTCTGATACCTACCTTGTGGGTAAGGTTGCTGATAATTTTGTCTAACAGCCTGCCTATTGTAGGGACAATCTTGAGCCGTGTGGTTTGTGTATTTTCTCTCAATAGTGCAATATGGAGCATTCCTTTCTCTAATGTTTTGGTTTTGCATTGGGCATACGTTAGCCATGTGGTCACCTCCGCAAGTATAGCACCGATTCAATGAAGTGACTCTCTGTGTTTGTTTATTTTGGACTCCCAGCTTCTTGGCAACTTGCTCAGCTATCTCTTCTATTTCTGTGGAGGTCTTTGAAGTATGACTAGTAGAACTATCCGAATCTTTGTAGAGTTTGGACAATCCTAACTCCTCACCCAAGTTATCTTCTATGTCTATGCACGTCCGCACACACTCTTCTATGGATCTAGGATCTTTCAAGTATACATAGGATCTTAACTTTGTGCTCAATAAGCCATCTAAAAACAAAGCCACTTGTTTGGCTGGTGTGGGTAGCTCTGGAGCAGGGCATCTTTCTAGGTACTGTCTGAACCTTCTACCTGCTAGTCGCACTGTTTCTTGGGGTGTCTGCTTGAAACTATGGATCAGGGACGATGTGTTATGCCTGATACCACTCTTGGAAAATTCTACAATGAATTCGTCTAGCAGTTGACCTATATCGCGATAGCTGCTTCTACTCAATGGTTGAAACCAAGCTAAGGCCGTGCCTTTAAGGGTCAAACCAAATGCCTCGTACTGGGTGAACCAGTCCTCGATTTGTTCGGCTCTCAGCACTTGTTTGTACTCGGCCACATGATCATAAGGATCCCCTGTCCCATCGAAATAGTTCTTCATTGCCTTGATCACGTGACTGGGTTTAATGGTTCTTGGGTACTCCCGGGGTCTAAGCAATGGAAAATCCTGTTCATCTCTTGGTTGCCTATGTGCTTGATGTCTCTCTCTTTCAGGTCTTTCATTTTCAAATCCTGACCTATTCCTGCCCACGGTGTGTGCAAAACTTACCTCAGGTCTCTCTCTAGTTCTTTCTCTCTGGGCTTCATGAGCCTGGGATGATCCTACCCCTTGGAGGCCATGGGAAACATTGGATCTTGGTGGGGGGAAAATCATTTCATTCTTCCAAGTATATGCATGTCTATCATGTTCTGTTACCAAGAAAATTTTCTCTGATGTGTTATCCAGGTAGACAACTTTGCCTGGTATCTCAGGATCTTTGAATTCATAGATGATAACTATGCCCAATTGGCTAGGTTGATCTGGCTTGAACGTCCAAAAGGCTTCCTCTGTTTCTCTATTCAAAAATAGTTCTATGCTTTTGTTATCTTGAGGGATCCAGTCTGGAGTGATCACTCGGGTCAAAACTGACTTGCCTCTAGGAGTCTGGGGTCCTTGTCCTATATTTCCTTGTTCTAGGTCTCCTATCTCATTCTCATGAATGATATGTCCAAACTCATCGGTCCTATCTGGTTGGTTGGTAACCACATACATGGTTCCTTCCTTATCAATGTATGACCCCTCTTCGAACTTGACCACCGGGTGTTCAAGTCCAAAGGATTGATCTGGATTTTTGAGTTGGACCACTGATCGCCTCAGACCATCCTCATAGATGCGAGCACCTAATTGGTTGGTCCGAATATATTCCAACTGTGTCTTATAGGGACCTTCCGGTGTTTGTAGATGGGCAGTCCCTGAGCCACCTGCAGGTTTTCCCATACTAAAAGACATTTCTGAATCACTTGTGTCCGATCTGAGTAAAAGATGACCACTTAGTTGTTGTGCCCAAGACTTGGATGTATGGTTGACACTAGCCTCAGAAGATCTAATGCTTTGTTTATCCTTGCCTAAGTGTCTACCAGATCTCAGGTTCATAAGCTTTAGTCAAGAGTCCAAATTTTCCCTTTGGTATGGTTCACAATTCTTTAGAGCCCCCTTGGTTCCCTAGTCCCACCTGAGGGTCAACTTCAAATTATCCTATCTCAAAATCAACGCATTATTCTTGAAAAAAACAGTTGAGATCGTGTAGGATTTGAAACGAGCTTTCCAACAAGCTATAGAGCTCAAAAAATGGACTTTGGATGAGAAAGTTATGTCAAATCAGGCTCCTGGGGTCAAAACAGGCAAACAGGACCCTTGGAGAAAATCGCGATTTTGTGAACTTTCTGAAAATCGCGATGCTGTGAAGTAAAAAAAAAATCGCGATGTTGAGCACAAAATCGTGTTTTTGAAAATCGCGATTTTGAGCAGAAAATCGTGATTTGAAAATCGCGATGTTGATCACAAAATCGTGTTTCTGAAAATCGCGATGTTGATCACAAAATCGTGTTTCTGAAAATCGCGATGTTGATCACAAAATCGTGTTTCTGAAAATCGCGATTTTGATCACAAAATCGTGTTTCAGAGAATCGCGATGTTGATCACAAAATCGTGTTTCAGAGAATCGCGATTTTGATCACAAAATCGTGTTTCAGAAAATCGCGATTTTGACTCAGAGAATCGTGATTCACAAAATCGTGTTTTTGACTGAAAATCGTGTTTTTCTCAAAATCGTATTTTTGGCTGAAAATCGTGATTTGTGAGAATCGCGATTTTGAGCAGAAAGTCGTGTTTTTCACAAAATCGTGTTTTTTGCTGAAAATCGTGATTGGCGAGAATCGCGATTTTGAGCAGAGAATCGTGTTTTTTGAAAATCGTATTTTTCACATGAAAATCGCGATGTTGATCACAAAATCGTGTTTTTGAAAATCGCGATTTTGAGCAAAAAATCGTGTTTTCACAGAATCCCCTTTTTCACAAAATCGTGTTTTCGCTGAAAATCGTGATTGGTGAGAATCGCGATTTTGAGCAAAGAATCGTGTTTTTTTTTTTTGAGAATCGCGATTTTGAGCAGAAAAATCGTGAATTGAAAATCGCGATTTTGAGCAGAAATTCGTGTTTTCTCAAAATCGTGTTTTTGACTTGAAAATCGCGATTTTGTCCCAGAGAATCGTGATTTACAAAATCGTGTTTTTTCACCAAATCGTGTTTTTTTCTGAATCGTGTTTTTGATATGAAAATCGCGATGTTGAGCACAAAATCGTATTTTTGAAAATCGCGATTTTGACTCAGAGAATCGTGATTTACAAAATCGTGTTTTTTTACAATCGTATTTTTGCTGAAAATCGTGATTTATGAGAATCGCGATTTTGAGCAGAAAGTCGCCTTTTTCACAAAATCGTGTTTTTTGCTGAGAATCGTGATTGGTGAGAATCGCGATTTTGAGCAGAGAATCGTGTTTTTTGAGAAAAACATAGAATCGCGATTCTTTTCAACCAACTTTTAGGCGGGAAACTGAAAATCGTGATTTTTCAAAAAATTTTGAATTTTCACAGAATCGCGATTTTCATCACAGAATCGCGTTTTTTGGCGGGAAATTCAAATTTCTGAGCGCCGGCTATGGCGAGCTCCGTATGAGCAGAAAATCATGAAAAAAATACAGCGCTTGCTCTCCCTTGCACCTCCTAACTCCTTCCCACACAATAATGCATGAAAAATGGTATGAAGATGGTGAAAATGCACTAAAAAACAAGAAATTTCTATGAAGAAGAAGATGGAAGAAGGTGGAGATGATGATGATGATGAAGATGAAGAGGAAAAAAACAGAAAATGAACTGAAATGACAGTTTTTTTACCTTCCAACGTCGCAAATCTACGATCTTACCATCACAACGCTCGTCCTCGAAGCACTCTCCCCGGCAACGGCGCCAAAATTTGGTGTAGCTCAAGCGTAAGCACCACCTCCTTTACTTGTCAATCCGCGGAGACGTGAGGACCGGTATGAAGACCACGAGCAAGTGAAGGCACAAGTGCGTGAGTGAAAGCACACAAACATGCACACACATACACACACACGCGCACAAAGTAAGATCAAAGAGAGGAACAATGGAAAGCTTAGATTGCAAAAGAGTTCTCTTACAAAGGTTCTATTCTCTAACAAGCTAACCTCAAAAATGGGCTCTCTAGCTCTTTTTATAGTTTTTTGACTAGTTTTGGCCCTGTCCAGACCTAATGTCCGGCCTAGTTAAAAATTAGGTTCCAGGGCTTATTTGAGGGCTCAAACGAAGTCTAAAAATTATGAAAATTGGTACGATGGTACTTCTAATACTCCTCAAGCTCGAGGACTCCTCGGCTTGAACAAAATGGAGTTACTAAAAATAGATAATGGTATTTACAATGGTTTCTAGTGATGAAAATCACTATTTTTGTAGGGGATTCTTCTGAAAATTTGACATACACTTCTTGGAGCTCCCTACTTGCTCTCTCTTCTTCTATGTCCACTTCTTTGATGTGCTTCCATGCTTTGTCCTTGACCTTGAGCTTCAGACTCTTCTCCTTTGAAGTGGAAGACACCAAGAACATAGCATTATTTAGCTATGGATCTCAAAGACTCTCTGAATTAGAGGTATGGCATAAAAGGCTTGCTCGTATTGGTGAAAGAACTTTGAAACAAATATGCACGGATTAAAGTGTACTTGGATTGCCCAACATCACAAAGCAACATATGATCTACAAGTGTGGAGCTTTTCAATATGGCAAGGCACATAAACAACCATTCAATAGGAAAGGCTATATTCATCAGGAGCTATTGGATCTTGTACACACAGATGTGTGGGGTCCAAGCAAAGAACCTTCCATTTTAGTTTCAAAATATTTTGTATCTTTTATTGATGATTGCAGTAGGTGGAGAGTCCTATATTTTATGAAACATAAAGTTGAAGTGTTTAATTATTTCAAAAGATATCTTGCACTTGTAGAGAGCCAAACAGGTAAATGTTTCAAGAGACTCATATCAGATTGTGGTGGAGAATACCTCTCAAATGAATTTCATGTTTTCCTTCAAGAAAGAGGCATCAAAAGATAAGTAACAACCATGTACACTCCTAAACTCAATGGAGTAGCAGAAAGGAGAAACAATGCCATAGTTGAAGCAGCTAGATCTATGCTAAATGAAAAGAACCTACCTGATTAGTATCGGCAACCACATACCTTGTAAAGAGACTTCCATCTAAGTCTTTAGAAGGTATGACTCCATATGAAGTGTGGAATGCAAGAATATCAAGCCTAGAGCATTGCAAGATCTTTGGATCCTTGGCCTATGCTCATATTCCTTCTCAAGTAATGAGGAAATTGGATCCCAAGGTAGAGAAGTGTGTTTTCATTGGATATGACCAAAATAAAAAGGGATACAGACTATAAAATCCCGCTAACAAAGGTTTCTTAGTTAGTAGAGATGTAGTCTTTGATGAAAATAAATCTTGGTTTGATGATGATAGGAAAGTGAAGCTACCATATGACTTGGAAGAGGACTTTCCTTCTCTTCCAACAAAGGAGCCAAAACACCATGAAGATAGTGATTTCGGAGATGACAAACCAAAATTGGAGAAACTAAAGCTATGGATGGACAAAGGAAAAGCTAAAGTGGAAGAACTAACTCAAGGATCAGAAAGCTCTCTACAACCAATCAAAAGGTCAATGATAGAAAAGAAGAAGCCAAAAAGATATGGATTTGATACATCTTTGGTCACAAAGCACTTAATTTACATGGCTAAGGATCTCAACCACGAAGAACCTACATCTTATGAAGAAGCTCAAAGCAAGGAGTGGAGAGAGGCAATCGATGAAGAAATGGAAGCTTCATGGACAATGACACATGGGAACTATTCCTAGCAAACCATCAATGAAGGTAATACTGTCACGATGGATTTATAAAGTTAAGAAGAATCTATATGGTAGTATCAATAGACATAAGGCAAGGTTAGTAGCTAAGGGGTTTGCTCAAACCCATGGGATAGACTATGAAGATATCTTCTCACCTGTAGCTAAAATGCCTACCATTAGAGTACTTGTTAGCATTGTTGCATCTAGAAATTGGAAGCTCTATCAATTAGATGTAAAGAATGCATTTCTAAATGGATGGATTTCAAAAGAAGTCTATATGGCATAACCACATGGTTATGAAGATGCTCATCACCCCAATTATCTGTGAAAATTAAAGAAGGATCTGTATGGATTGAAGCAAGCTTGAAGAGCTTGGAATCACAGGTTAGTAACCTATTTGCAAGATCAAGGGTTCAAGGCTAGAAAAGTAGATACATCCTTATTCATAAGAAAACATAGATTAGAAGTTATATATCTCTATGTATATTTTGATGATATCATAATTATAGGAAATGACATCAATGGAATTAAGCAGGTAAAGGCTGGACTGAAGGATGAATTCAAGACTAGTGATCTTGGACCTCTCAGATTTTTCCTTGGACTTGAACTCATCTATACAGATTTTGGTATCTACATCACTCAAAGGAAGTATGTACTTGATATGCTTTCTAAATTCAAAATGGAAAACACTAAGTGTGCAGGTTCACCCATGGGGATGAACCATAAGTTAAGTGCTTATGAAGAAGAATTCATTGAGGACATCACGAGCTATCAAAGCTTGGTAGGAAGCTTGAGCTATGCAACGCTCACAAGGGTGGACATATTCTATACTATTAGCATATTCAATCAATTCATGCATAAGCCAAGGAAGCCACACATGGAAGAAGCCAAGAGAGTGCTCAAATACTTGAAGGGCACCATCAATGAAGGACGTTTTTACCCCTTCACTTCATAAATTGATCTCAAACTCTACTCAGATTCAGATTGGGCTAGATCAAAGGATGATAGGAAGACTACATCAAGTTATTTGTCTTTTGCAGGTTCAAAGTTAATCTCATTGGTCAAAGAAGCAACCAATTGTTGCTCTATCATCTACTGAGGCTAAATAGAAAGGATTGGCTAATGCAACACAAGACGCCTTGTGGTTGAAGTGTTTATGCTTGACATGCTTTCTAAATTCAAAATGGAAACCACTAAGTGTGTAGGTACACCCATGGGGATGAACCATAACCTATGTGCTTATGAAGGAGAATTCATTGACGACATCACAAGCTATCAAAGCTTGGTGGGAAGCTTGAACTATACAACTCTCACAAGGGTGGACATATGCTATAGTGTTAGCATACTTAGTCAATTCATGCATAAGCCAAGGAAGCCACACATGGAAGCAACCAAGAGAGTGCTCAAATACTTAAAGGGCACCATCACTGAAGGACGTTTTTACCCCTTCAGTTCAGAAATTGATCTCAAACTCTACTTAGATTCAGATTGGGTTGGATCAAAAGATGATAGGAAGAGTACACCAATGATGGAGAGTTTTAATCTCCAAAAGAACAAGCTACTCTTGTAATTAGAGCACCTCTATAGCAAGATTAAGTCAAACTTTCACCAATTTTAGAGGATCAATGATTAATTATGAAGATTTTGAAAAATCTGTGAAGGAAATGACTACACAGAAAGTCTATTGCACATATCTTTCTCATTACCTTATCAATTGTGTAAATTTTTTTATGAAACTTTGCACAAAGTGTTGCCTAAAGTTTGCACACCTTCTCCAAGTTTAATCATTCCAAAAGATTCAGTATATATTGAGAAATGAACTCAACAAGTTACCTATGTCTAAAACTGCTCTTCTGAGAAGTCGATTTAGACACCTATAACGTTTAACACTTGGTTCTCTCAATCTAGAACCTATTTATGAAAATGCTTTTAGTCATAGATATTTTACCTTCCAACTTAAAGATTGAGTGCTTGCTTGCTCAAAACTTTACACTGTGGAAGGAGAACCGACCAAAACATTAACATCGAATTTTGCGCCTCCTACAACTTCTCATGTTTCCATTTACACATGTAAATGTTCCTACACTCAATTCTCTCAGCCTGATCACAATTAGAAACTGAAAATTCGTAGAGAGGTCAATCAAGTATAGACTTAGACTTGTACAAAAGCATTTCACAAAAGATTCAACACAGAAGGAGAATACTTAGAAAGATCGGGCGCAACATTTTCTATTTCTGAGAAAATTTATATCTGAGTAATGAGAGAGAGTCTATTCACTTCTAGAGTATCTAATAACATCTAATTCTCTTGTAAACTTGTTCTTACATAATCTCTCTACTTTGCACTGACATTCTCTTTGTATATATAGGCAAATATTTTACAAACTCATGACCATACAAAAGTACATGATGATCTGACTCTAAAATAATGTACATATGTATACACATCTTTATCTCCTGGATATATACTTCCTCCATGCTTCATAACTTGAACTTTTCTTCATTCCTTGACTTCCAAACTTTCATTAAAACTTCGATTGTTGATTGCCCTGCACCAACAGCTCCCCCTCAATCATCAACTGAGGTTTTATCTATCTTCTTTATGCCTGCCATGTCTTTCAATCTCTGTAGCTTTGGTCCATCCAAGCTTTTGGTTAGCATATGTGCTATCTGATCTTTTGTTGAAGTAATCTCTTTATCCATCACCTTCTCTCTTAGAAAGTGATACTGAATCTCAATATGTTTAGTCATGGCATGAAACACAGGGTTAGCAGCTAAATACAATGAACTCATGTTATCTCCATGAATAGTTGGTGTACTCTGAATAATGTCAAAACTCTTCATAAGAGTCTTAAGCCATATCACTTCCTTTGCAGTTTCAACCATCCCTTTATACTCTGCTTCTGTAGATGATAAAGCAACTATGTGTTGCTTCTTTGAATACCAAGAAATTAACTTATCTCCCACATAACACAAGTATCCATAAGTTGATCTCCTATCATCAGGATTACCTGCCCAATCTGCATCACTATATATCTTGATGTTTGTATCTAATGTAAAACCATAATACAAACCTTCTTTGAGTGTACCCTTAATGTGCCTCAACACTCTTTGACCTGCAATCCAATGTTCTTTCCTAGGACAATGCATGAATTGAGACAAAACTCCAACTGCATATGACAAGTCAGGCCTAGTTAATGTAGCATAGATCAGACTACCAACCAAACTCTCATATAGTTTCATGTCCTTGAACTCTTCACCTCCATATATGCTCAATTTGTGATTCACCTCCATTGGAGTAGGTGCTACCCTGCAATCATTCATCTTAAACTTGATCAACAAGTTTCTCAAATACCTTTCTTGAGTCACATACACTCCATGTTGAGTGTATGAAATCTCCATGCCCAAGAAATATGACAAGTCTCCCAAATCACTGATTTTGAACTCTTTCTCCATTTGCTCCTTTAGGCTTTGAATGCCATTTTCATCTGTACCTGTAAGAATTATGTCATCAACATATATTCACATATAAATGAACCCATCATTACTTGCTTTGAAAAGCAAGCTACTATCAGCTTTAGATACTTGAAATCCAATTTCTTTCAAGAACTTCACAAGTCTATAATTCCATGGCCTTGGGGCCTGCTTCAAACCATACAAAGCTCTCTTGAGCTTGCACACATGATCTGGATACCTTCCATCTCTTAATCCTTGTGGTTGCTCCATGAAAACATCATCTGAAATATAACCATTTAAAAAAGCATTCTTCACATCTAATTGACATAATTTCCAACCTTTACATGCAACAAAAGCTATGAGTGTCCTGATGGTTGTCATCTTTGCCACACGACTATAGGTCTCATCATAATCTATACCACAAGTCTGAGCAAAACCCTTCACAACAAGTCTAGCTTTATACCTAGACACACTTCCATCTGCATACCTTTTTGTCTTATAAACCCACTTGCATCCAATGATCTTCTGGCTATTTGGTTTAGGAACCAACTCCCATGTCTGATTCTCCATCAATGCATCATATTCTTCCTGCATAGCTTTCTCCCAATTTTCCTTACCTTTTGCCTCTTCATATGTAGAAGTATCTTCATCTGCCTTTATCATATAAGCATAATCTTTTGTAGCCAAAAAAGAAGTGGCATAGCTATACCTTGTAGGTTCCCACTTGTGTCTTGATGAACTTCTAAGTTCTCCACTCTTTGAGGTTTCTGGTTTATCACACTCAGGATCAAATCTTGGCATTTCTTCAACTTCAACCTGTACTTCATTATTCTCTTCTTCATCAAATATCTGAACCTTTGATTTAACTTTCTTTTGATTCACAACTTCTTCATCACCTGCATTAATATTGATTGTACCTGCATACCAAGTACCTTGCTCATCAAATGTAACATCCTTTGATACAAGGAATTGTTTTGTGGATGGACTCCACAACCTATATCCCATCAGCTTATCATCATAACCAATGAATACATACTTTTCAGCTTTAGGTTCCAATTTGTGCCTTAATTGTGATGGCACATATGCATATGCCAAACATCCAAATACTTTGCAATGGTCTAATGTAGGTCTCTTACCCCACCATGCCTCATATGGTTTCATACCTTGCAAAGCTTTACATGGCAACCTATTAACCAAATAAGTAGCTGTGTTTACAGCCTCAGCCCACAAGTAATTTGGGCAATTTTTCTCCTTCATCATGGATCTTGCAAACTCAACAAGAGTTCTATTTCTTCTCTCTGCTACACCATTTTGTTGAGAAGAGTACCTGCAAGTAACCTCTCTCTTTATACCTGAATTCCATAAGTAATCACTAAACTCGTTAGAGAAATACTCTCCCCCTCCATCTGACCTTAGTCTCTTCAACTTATAACCTGTAATTCTTTCTGCATACACATGATAGTGTTTAAATGTATTGAATACCTCTGACTTATCTTTGATCACATAGATAGTGATCCATCTGGTAGCATCATCAACATAAATCACATAATACCTTGAACCATTGATACTAAAATCTTTTGATGGTCCCCACACATCTGTGTGTACCAATTCAAGCTTCTCTGAATACATAAAACCATACTTGGCATAAGATTTCTTATGAGCCTTACCTAATTGACATGCCTCACATCTGTATGTCATATGTTGACCTGCAAGATTAGGCAATCCAAGCACTGAACCATTATTAACCATATCTTTTATACCTCTTTCATTGAAATGTCCAAGCCTCTTGTGCCAAAGATCTAACTCAGAGATCTTATGCCCTCCATAAGTGAACAAGGCATGACCACCTTGAATCTTCAATGTGAACAATCTTCCTTCTTTCTTACCTGAAACAATCTGTTTATACCCATTGCTAGGGTCTTCCACAAACTCTCCTTCATTAGTGAATCTAACTTCATAACCTTTTTCAACAATTTGTCCTACACTTATCAGATTCTTAGGAATTGTAGGAACATACAAGACCTTACTCAAGAGGGTGCTACCATCCTTGGCCTTCACTGATCCAATTGACTTCACATTGTGCTTTGTATTGTCACCTGTTGGAACCACATGATTAGTTATCTTATTCTCCAAATCAGTCATCAATGCTATGTTACCACTCAGGTGATTGCTACACCCTGAGTCAATGTAGAAGACTCTTTGGTCTTCAATTTGCCTTTCACAAGTTTCATTCATTATCAATGTTGAATTCTCCTTCTGATATGAAGCATAATTGTAGTAGGTATTGTTGTATTGCTGACTTTGGAATCCTCTACCTGCATTTCTTCCAAACTAACCTCTACTACCTCTACCTCTGAAATTACCTCTTTGATTTCTGCCACCTCTTCCTCTTGAATTAAAATTCTGATTATATCCACCATTACTCTGAGTATTATACCAACAATCATTAGCTAAGTGATTTGTCTTACCACAAATCCAGCAAGCTTTGACTCCATCTTTATTACTCCTGCCTCTTCCTCTACCTTTGCCACCTCCTCTTCCTCTTAGGAAATTGTCTTGACTAGTTGTGCCTTCATCTTCATTTGCTTGTTGCTTCCCTTTGCTATTTTTCTTCTTATCCTTTGAATACATTGCATGACCTGCACTTTTGTCCCCTTCACCTATGAAATCTTGCTCAAAGGTTAACATATGTCCTAGCAACTGATTTAAGTCAGGAGTAAAATGATCAAGTGATAATTTAGTAGAAAAAATGAATGGCTTCCATTTTTCATCACCTCTCAACCCTGTGAGGATTTGCCTTACCAATTTATCCTCCTCAATGTCTTCGTCAACTGCACCTAATGCATCTGCAATGTGCTTCATCCTTGTTACATAGTCTGAGATGGATTGAGAAGCCTTCTTCTTGAAAGTGGTAAATTCTGCCCCCAAAGATGCCTTCCTTGACTTTGTGGTGTTTTGAAAATGCTCCTCCAAAGCATTCCATATATCACTTGCACTTTCAAGACCTCTAATGTGAGGTAGCAAGTAGTCATTGACTGCCATATAGATAATGCTCCTAGCTTGAGCATCTCTCTTCATCCAATTCTTCAATCTGATAGTTCTTCCCTAGTTGGAACACTAGGATCTCTGAACTGAGGCTTTTCTTCTTCACCTGTAATATAAGCTATCAAGTATTTGGTCATAAGATGAGCTTCCATCCTCATTGACCATGCTGGATAGTTCTCTCCATCCAACTTCTCTATTTGAAGAGAATCTCCCATCCTTTCTTTCTTGATGTAGTATGACCTCCTTCTCAAGCTTTGTCCTCAAGCCTTCACCTTTTGAACCTTCAGATGTTGAATTCTTTGCACTTGCAGCAGTCGGGGTCCTCCTTCCTTCAATTCTGATGCTTCGAGCTCTGATACCACTGATGGAGAGTTTTAATCTCCAAAAGAACAAGCTACTCTTGTAATTAGAGCACCTCTATAACAAGAGTAACTCAAACTTTCACCAATTTTAGAGGATCAATGATTAATTATGAAGATTTCGAAAAATCTATGAAGGAGATGACTACACAGAAAGTCTGCTGCACATATCTTTCTCATTATGTTATCAATTGTGTAAAGTTTTTGATGAAACTTTGCACAAAGTGTCATCTACACTTTGCGCACCTTGTCCAAGTTGAATCATTCCAAAAGATTCAGTATATCTTGAGAAATGAACTCAACAAGTTACCTATGTCTAAAATTGCTCTTCTGAGAAGTCGATTTAGACACATATAACTTTTAACACTTGGTTCTCTCAATCTAGAACCTGTTTATGAAAATGCTTTTAGTCATAGATAGTTTACCTTCCAACTTAAAGATTGAGTGCTTGCTTGCTCAAAACTTTACATTGTGGAAGGAGAACTGACCAAAGCATTAACATCAAATTTTGCACCTCCTTCAACTTCTCATGTTTCCATTTACACATGTAAATGTTCCTACACTCAATTCTCTCAGCCTGATCACAATTAGAAACTGAAAATTCGTACAGAGGTCAATCAACTATAGACTTAGACTTGTAAAAAAGCATTTCACAAAGATTCAACACAGAAGGAGAATACTAAGAAAGATCGGGCGCAACATTTTCTATTTTTGAGAGAAAATTTACATCTGAGTAATGAGAGAGAGGGTCTATTCACTTCTAGAGTATCTAATAACATCTAATTCTCTTCCAAAATTGTTCTTACATAATCTCTCTACTTTGCTTCGACATTCTCTTTGTATATATAGGCAAATATTTTACAAACTCATGACCATACAAAAGTATATGATGATCTAACTAAAAAATAATGTACATATGTATACACATCTTTATCTCCTGGATATATACTTCCTCCATGCTTCATAAATTGAACTTTTCTTCATTCCTTGACTTCCAAACCTTCATTAAAACTTCAATTGTTGATTGCCCTGCACCAACAATCAAGTTATTTGTCTTTTGCAGGTTCAAAGTTAATCTCATGGTCTTCAAAGAAGCAAACAATTGTTGCTCTATCATCTACTAAGGCTGAATACAGAGGATTGGCTAATGCAACACAAGAAGCAATGTGGTTGAAGTGTTTATACTCAGAATTGGACCTCAACTCTTCACATCTTGGGTGATAATACTAGTTCACATCACTTAGCAGCTAATCTTGTTTACCATGCTAGAACCAAGCATATTGAACTCCCCTATCATTATGTAAGAGAGAAATTATTGAGCATGGACATTCAATTATCCTATGTGTTGGGGGATTCTTGGACAAGAAGGGATTTGAGTGTTTGTAGGAGAAATGGGTAAGACAAGAAGGGAAAATACACAATGGAAGCTTCTGTAGATTGATTACAAGAAGACAAATACAATATTGAAGCACAATGAAAGCCAATGCTTCTGTGCAAAATCCCACAGAGGGCTCAATTACAAAATACCAAATACCCAAAGGACTTGTTGTTGCCGGCCTCCTCTACGCGAAACCTCCACCTTCTCCAAGCCTGCACTTGTGCACACCTTGCACCAAGCTTCCACTAAGGGGGAGGGATGGGTACCTTCTATCGGCATGCGCACACTTCAATAAGGCCTTGGGATCTTTGGGAGACTAGCTTAACACTTCTCTGCACACTTCCTTGGTCACTCTTCATGCACACCTTGCACTTCACTTCTCTGCGTCGCACACTGTGTGTCTCTTGCACTTCTCTCTCTTGCTTCACTTAGACTATGCTTTTTTTGCTTGCTCTAGAATGGTCCAAGAATAGTCCTTGCCTTTAGTTGAGTGTCGATTCATGTACGCTCCTAACTGCAAGAGTATCTTGGTGCTCACTTGGATGTCCCAAGATAGTCTATTCAAGTGGCAGCCAACGAATCCCTGTTTTGTCCTGTATTGACTTTAGGCTAGAAACAAAAATTTTAATTGAGGGGCCATACTTTCACTTCAGCGTACAGTGCCCCTTCACATACCTTCACATTCTCCTTTTAAGTCTTCACTTTTGTACTTAAAAGAGGGTTCACCTGAACCTTCCAAAACACTTTAAAAACACTTTGAACCTTAGGGAAATTAGAGAAATACCTTTGCAACCTGCAACCCACTTTCTCCAATTTACCCTTTGTGGACAATTAATTGTGCACTACCTGTGCACTTTGACACCTGCACTTTAGCACTTTGACTTTGCACCAGTTGACTTTGACCTTGACCTTGTTGACTTTGACCTATTTGACTTTGGTCGATTGACTTTGATTATAGTTGACTTTGACCACTATGACTTTTATGGGCTCAACATTTGCCCACCACCAAATGTACTCTACGTCCAAGAGAGTTACGGCCAAGACTTCGGCATGGAAGAGAGGACATATGATTCCTGTTAGAAGATCAACGCCTCCAGAATAGCATTATTGAAAAACCCCAATAGAGAGAAAACTGTATTGAAAATGTTTGACAGGGAAGGGGATGTTGGATGGTAGAGTGAATGAAGTTGAAAAAGGATATGGGGATAGAGTATGGAGGATGTAGGGGTGTATTTGGGGGTTGGCGGAGGGGGGGCTGCGGTTGCGGATGGGCGGAGAGGCGCGGGCGGGTGCAGGGGGGGAGGGGGCGGGGAAAGGGGGGGAGGGGGGGCTGCGATTGCGGTTGGGCAGGTGCGGGGGGTGGGGGGGGAGGGGGGGGAAGGCTGCCGTTGCGGGTGGGCGGAGAGGCACGGGCGGGTGCAGGGGGGGAGGGGGGGAAAGGGGGGGCTGCGGTTGTGGGTGGGCGGAGAGGTGCGGGCGGGTGCGGGGGGGGGGGGGGGGGGAGGGGGGGAGGGGGGCTGCGCTTGCGGGCGGGCGGAGAGGTGCAGGGGGGTGGGGAGAGAAGGAGGGGCTGCAGTTGGGGGTGGCCAGAGAGGCGCGGGCGGGTGTGGGGAGGGGGGGGAGGGGGGGGCTACGGGCGGGTGCGGGGGGGGGGGGGGGGGGGAGAGGGGGGGAGGAGGGGGGGAGGGGAAGGGGGGGGAGGGGGGGCTGCGGTTGCGGTTGCGATCGGGTGGAGAGGCGCGGGCGGGTGCAGGGAGGGGAGGAGGGGGGGCTGCAATTGTAGGTGGGCGGAGAGGCGCGGGCGGGTGGGGGGGGGAGGGGTGGAAAAAAGGGGGGGAAAGGGGGGGGAGGGGGGGAAAAAAGGGGGGGGGGAGGGGGGGAAAAAAGGGGGGGGGAGGGGGGGGGTGGGGAGATTTTTTTTTTTTGTAACAAAATGCCTAAAATTAGAGGAAAAGAAAAATGTTGAAAAAGTACCAAAAATATCCAAAAGATGTGTGAAAAAAATGTTCCAAAATTCTAGATTGGGTCTAAGGTAATATCCTCCATCAAGACCATACAAAGCCTCTTATATTTCATCACTTGGGCAAGACAATGACTATTGAAAGGGATGAAAAAGGCTAAAAAATACTGGAAAAAAATCCCATAAATACCCTGAAATTGTACTTTTGCAGAGGTTATGAAATGCCTTCTAGGTTTGCTAAAAACTGAAGGAACAAGCATGAAATTGATAAAGAAAACTACTAAAACTGAGCAACATGAAATGAGAAAGCCATGTACAACCTGGATAGATTTTGCAGTTCCAGGTGATCCATACTTCTTCAAGTGTGTTGATGGTAGGCCTTGAGCCTTGGTATGTTGACCAGTGGCAAGGCCTCTCCTTTCAGCGTCTCTAACTCCACAACACCCCAATTCAACATTGTTTTGACTCGATAAGGTCCTTCCTAGTGTGGAAGCCATTTTCCTCTCAATTGTTTTTGAAGATGAGGTCTATGGAGAAGAACTAACATGCCTGGTTCTATGTTGTTGTTCCACAAATGTCGATCATGTGCCTCCTTCCTCTTCATCTGAGTCTCTATCAATTATTTTGTTGCTAGTAGACGAATCTCCTCCACTTTATGTAGTGCTCCAATCCTCTGATAGACATCACAAGCTTTTTTTCCCTGCATGAATGCTATTTTAGGTGATCCATGTAAAAATTCAAAGGGCTCAATTGGCAATATGCCATAAACCAGTTGGAATGGAGAATATCCCGTGGCCTCTTTGTAAGCTAACTTGTATGCCCATAGGGTACCTTGATAAGCAATGCCCTAGGAAGTGGGTTGTAACATACATTCCTTCCTTAACATGGAAATTAAAACCTTATTCGTTGATTCAGCCTGTCCATTAGTTCTTGGGTAGTAGGCACAAGAGGTCCTATGGAGAATTCTATACCTGTCGAAAATTTCCTGCAGGACCTTATTCACAAAATGAGAACCCTGGTCTGCACAAATTTCAAGTTGACATCCAAACCTGCAAATGATGCTACTGTAAATGAAATCAGCAACAGTCTGGGCAGTGCAGTCGGGGGAGGCAATAGCTTCATCCCAGTTTGTCGCATAATCTGTGGCTATCAATAGATACTTCTCTCTTTTTGGAATCGTTGGAGGGTAGATGGGCCCTACAAAATCTAGGCCCCACTTCTCAAATGGTTGCCAGGAGGTGGAAACAATCAAGGGATTATACCTCTGCTTTGTTGGCTTAGGTCCACACCTCTGGCAAATGTCACATGCCTTTCCCCATTCATTTGCATCCTTAAATAGTGTAGGCCACCATAGACTAGCATCTAGTATCCTCTAACTCATAATATGCCCTGGAAGGTGCCCACCACCTGTTCCTTCATGTGCAGATTGAAGGACTTCCCTCACTTCTTCTTCTTCCAAGCACTTCCTAAACCTGTCATCCTTTCCCTGTCTATATAATTTATCTTCAATGAAGGTATACGGTTTACTCTTGATTAGCAGTCTCTTCCTTTGCACAACACTAGCCTTTTCTGGATACACACCAGTTTTAATGAAATTCTTGATATCATTATACCAACCTTGAGCTTGTACAGCGAACAGATGAGCATCTGGAAAATCATCATTGATTCCACTAGCTTGATCCATCATATTGATTCTGGATAGGTGATCTGCCATAACATTTTCTTTACCTGGTCTGTGGACTACAAAAAAATCAAACTCTTGGAAGAGGAATAACCACCTCCATATTCTACTAGTGGCTTGTGGTTTGTTGAGCAGGTATTTTAGTGGTTGGTGATCCGTTATAATAACAAATTTTACTCCCAGTAAGTAATGATGAAATTTTTGGACAGCAAAAACCATGGCTAAGGCTTCCCTTTCTGTGGTGCTGTAATTCCTTTCAGCCTTAGTCAAAATTCTACTGGCATATTGAATTAGTCTGTCCACCTTATATTCTTCATTGGGTTGTGTCAAAACTGACCCCATTGCATAGGCACTGGCATCTACATGTATATGAAATATTTTTTACCACTCTGGTGTGATAAAAATGGGAGCAGACACTAACCTTGACCGTAATGTTTGATATGCTTTTTCCTCCTCTTCTTCCCATTTAAAAGGTATTTCCTTACTTGTAAGTCTAGCCAGTGGTCTGGCTATCTCTGCATACATTTTTATAAACCTTCTATGGTATCCAGTATGCCCCAAGAAACTCTAAATCTCTTTAGGAGATTTAGGTTTAGGCAAATTTAATATAGAAAGGATTTTGTCAGGATTTGGGGCCATACCTTTAGCCGACACCACATGTCCTAAGAGAGTTCCTTCTGTCACAAGGAAATGATATTTGTTTGGATTGAGCTTTAGCTTAGTCTCCCTGCATCTCTTGAAAACATTCTGCAGTTGTCGCAAGTGATGGTCCAAACAATCTAAAGGAGTCTCCTTGTGAGAACCTGAAAACGAAGAGAAGTCATCCATGAAGATTCTAAGTGATTCCAGCAATAAGGGGCCAAAAATGAGATTGACCATTCTGTTAAAGGTAGCTGGAGCATTTCTAAGCCCAAATGGCATTTTTACATACACATATGTTCCCCAAGGTGTGATAAAAGCAGTCTTTTCATGATCCTCTGGGTGTATTGATATTTGATTGTAGCCACTGAAGCCATCCATAAAGCTATATACTGCATGTCTAGCCACTTCTTCAATGACCTACTCTACAAATGGCATTGGGAATCCATATGGGATTTTCACCTTGTTGAGTGCTCTAAAGTCAACACAAATTCTGATTTTATAGGTATTCTTCTTTGGCACTATAACCATAGGTGAGAGCCACTCTGAGTGTTCCACAAGAATAATGATTCCTGCATCCTCCATCTTTTGTATTTCTACATAAACAGCTTCGACATATTTTGGGTTGAGTCTATAACTCTTCCCTTGTATTGGTTTGGCTCCCTCAACCAGAGGGATTCTATGCTCTCCATAATTGGCAAACACTCCTTCTAAGTCTTTATAATGCCAGGCAAAAACATCTGTATAATGAATCAAGAATGATCTTACCTTTTCAAGGAGCCCTGGGTGGTTCCACAACCAAGTGGCCACCAAAACTGGCCGATTATTGTCTTGAATGTCTAATTGTATTTCTTTGCCTGGATTTCTCTCTACCATATTATCTTCGTGCTCATCTCCTTCCTTGTCTTCTTCCACTAGCTTTTCGTGCATTGCTTCATAAGCAGGGGTATTTTGGATTTCAATGTGCTCCTCCTTGTCGTGCATCCATCCTGCAAGTATTTCTTGAATTGGGAAAGAACACTCTTCACTAGAATCTTTTACCTTGCCTTTAGCTTTAGTAGCTTCCTTATCTGTGGTTGTCATATCCTCTTCCAAGTTGTATTTGAGGGGTGTCTTCCTGCCCCTTCTGTGGTCTGTGATGGGCTCTCCCGATCCATCAACGTGGACTTTTTCCTCATCCTCATCATAACCTTTAGTCGTGCAAGAATTATTAAGAAAAATTCCAAAACAAGAGGAAGAGTTTCCTGCTTGCAGCCAATTTAGAATATCCTCTTCTTCCTCGAAATCTATTTGGGGTTGATCCTCTGATTCTGGTTCCATGCAAATGCCAACTGTTTGCATCATGCTAGTGTTTCCTTGATTATCTGGGCCCTCTTCTAAATGAATCTGTGTCCGCTCTTGCCCTTTCTTTTGTACCCACATAGTGTCCTTGCCCGAGTCATGAATGACACTTGCATGTCTCAGCCATGGTCTTCCAATTAAGAGGGGAAATCTTCCTTCAACCTGGGGCAATCTTAAAACCATAAAATCCAGAATGAATAGATTACCTTGTACTTCAAGTGGAACTTTTGGGATCACTCCCAAGGGCCTTACTTTGCTCTGATCTACCAAAGTAACAGTGAAATTTGCAAGCCTTGAAGGATGGAGTCCAATCTTTTCCATTGTATGTTCAGGCATCAAGTTAATGCCAGAACCACCATCCACAATAACTCCTTGAAATTCATGACCTTTGATGGATACTGTTAGCCGAGGACTTTTATAATCTGTAAGGGGTGCATCCCCTACAATTTTACCTTTATGTATAACAGTAGTCTTTGCCACCAAACTTGTAGTGGAAGCTTCATCAATTATCTTCAATAATTCTGATATGAATTTCCCATCCATCTTTATTAAATAAAAAATACTAACCTCCTTTTTCATGGACTTGAGTAGTCTAAAAGCTTCTGATTCCTTAAGAGCCTGGGCTCCATTTGACTTATCAAACTCCTCATGAGCCTTGTTGAATGCATGTCCAATGGCATCACTAGTACCTATGGGATCTCCTTTTTGCCTTGTATCTGCACATGCACTGGATTTGTCTTCAGATGTCTCTTTGTCTTTGTTCAATCCATCAATTCTTGGTTGTTGAGCTATATCTACTTGAGCCTTTCCTTTATTTCTTGTCTGCACTGTAAAAGATTCTATTTCTTCTAACTGCACCACCCGGGTAGATGGTGATGGCTCATTGACCTGATCTAACAATTCTTCTTTGTGTACAAAAATCATTTGAATATGGGGCCCAGATGAAGAGGCTTGATTCTTAGGACAACAATTTGTATAGTGGTCTCTGGCCTCTCGACAATTTCTGAAAGGGGGGGCATTTTCTGGTAGAGTGCACCTACTTTGATAGTGCCCACATTCCCCACATCTGAAACAAATGATTGGCCTTCTAGGCCCATTCGCAAAGTTATTCCTCTGTCTAGGGTTGTAAGTGTTACCTTGATTGGGTGCAGCCGCCATTACATTTGCTGGTGGTAGGGGTCCTCCTTGTGTCCAATATGTTGTTGCAGGTATTCCCCTTGATTGGCATTCTTGGGCCTCATGACCAGCTATCCTGCATAATTGGCAAGTCACACTTAACAGGAATGACCTACATGCCCTTGCTTGCTGCACATGGAACACCAAAGTCCACTCTTGATGCCACCTCCTTTGAGTTCTTGCAACTCCTGTCACAGCTGAGCCAACTCCTGTGCTTGGGCCTCCTCCTCCTTTTGGAGCTTTAGTGCTTCAATCTCCCTTGTCAATTGAGTTACAGTGTTCTCCTCTCTGTGCGGCTTATTTCTTTTTAAGCCCTCCAACTCCTTCCTTAGCTGGATTACTAGATCCTCCATTTCTGTGGAATATGGTAATTGAGAAGAAGTAGCTCCATACTGTTGCCTTATCTGCTCTAGTCGTGTAGCTGTGTTGATGAACTCCTCTATGGAGTCTGTAGGTAACACTAATTCCTTTATTTTGCATTGGGTGGCCACTGGTAGGGGCTAAGCTAACCATTTCTTAATAAGAAAATCATGTGCTGGATCTGGCAATTTAGCCATTAGTGCCTTGGCCCTAGTCACAAACTCAAGGAACTTTTCACCTGGACCCAATCTCAGATTTTCTAGTTCTTCTATGATGATCTCTGCAGTATTCCCATGTCCTGTCCCGCCATGCTCTTTACTGATGAGGTTGAAGATAGTGGAATGGAGGATCTTCTAACAACCTTCCTTCTTGTTTGCTTGCAGGTGACCCTCAATGTTTGGTTGCGGTCATGAGCTGTTCATAGTCCACTTAATATGAGACACGAGAAAAATATGTACCTCTTAGTCCACTGGAGTAGTACTGTCGACACTGGAATATTGCTCTCCAATTGCAATATATCTTCTCCTATGCTCAAATCTCCTTGGAGGTCCCACCGGGCGTGCCAAATTTTGTTGGGGGATTCTTGGACAAGAAGGGATTTGAGTGTTTGTAGGAGAAATGGGTAAGACAAGAAGGGAAAATCCACAATGGAAGCTTATGTAGATTGATTACAAGAAGACAAATACAATATTGAAGCACCATGAAAGCCAATGCTTTTGTGCAAAATCCCACAGAGGGCTCAATTACAAAATACCAAATACCCAAAGGACTTGTTGCTGCCGGCCTCCTCTGCACCAAACCTCCACCTTCTCCAAGCCTGCACTTGTGCACACTTTGCACCAAGCTTCCACTAAGGGGGAGGTATTGGTACCTTTTGTCGGCACGCGCACACTTCAATAAGGCCTTGGGATCTTTGGGAGACTAGCTTAACACTTCTATGCACACTTCCTTGGTCACTCTTCATGCACACCTTGCACTTCACTTCTCTGCATCGCACACTGTGTGTCTCTTGCACTTCTCTCTCTTGCTTCACTTAGACTATGCTTTTTTTGCTTGCTCTAGAATGGTCCAAGAATAGTCCTTGCCTTTAGTTGAGTGTCGATTCACATACGCTCCTAACTGCAAGAGTATCTTGGTGCTCACTTGGATGTCCCAAGATAGTCTCTTCAAGTGGTAGCCAACGAATCCTTGTTTTGCCCTGTAGTGACTTTAGGCTAAAAACAAAAATTTTAATTGAGGGGCCATACTTTCACTTCGGCGTACGCTGCCGCTTCACATACCTTCACATTCTCCTTTTTAGTCTTCACTTTTGTACTTAAAAGAGGGTTCTTCTGAACCTTCCAAAACACTTTAAAAACACTTTGAAACTTAGGGAAATTAGAGAAATACCTCTGCAACTTGCAACCCACTTTCTCCAATTTACCCTTTGTGGACAACTAATTGTGCACTACTTGTGCACTTTGACACCTGCACTTTAGCACTTTGACTTTGTACCAATTGACTTTGACCTTGACCTTGTTGAGTTTGACCTATTTGACTTTGGCCGGTTCACTTTTATTGCAATTGACTTTGACCACTATGACTTTTATTGGCTCAACACTATGTATCTACTAATCTTCAATGTGCATACATGACTAAACCATTGGATGCTATCAAGCTAAGCAGATTCAAAGGCATGACCGGATTAATGGAAATCAAAGAAGAATGAAGAATCAAGCATTCTAGGCTTGAGGGGGAGCTGTTGGTGCATTTTTCATCCAAGCCTAGTGCTTGATCCTTTATGACTTTGATATGTATACGCTAAATTAGAGAAGCCATAAGAACAACCCTTTGTAAAATTCATTACTTGAAAAGTAAATTCATCAAAAGTAAATTAATCAAAAGTAAAACTCAAGAGAATCTTGTATCTATCTATCTATCTCTCGTTGTATCTCTCTATGTATCTCTCTATCTATCTATCTATCTATCTATCAATCTATCAATCTATCTATCTATCTATCTATCAATCTATCTATCTATGTATCTATGTATCTATCTATCTATCTATCTATCTATCTATCTATCTATCTATCTATCTATCTGTTGATATATATCTGATCTTGCGATGGTCAGGGGTCTGTAAAGAGAGGCCCTATTTATATTTTCCCAAACTACAGATTAAGATTATCTGACTGCACCGAATTGAGCGCTAACGTATTATCTTCTAGTACTACTCTGAATACGTTCGTTAGTGCATTTTGACGTTAGAAAGTTTACCGTGTAATTCCTTCACTTAGCGCATTAATAAAATTACTTAGTACTTCATTAACTTCACTTAATGATTAAAATTAATCAATGAAACAGACTCAGTTACACAGAGTTTTGCAACAACACTCGCTTTCGGCTCCTTGCCCAGACAAACAGTCCGACGACTCGCCCTCTGCATCACGCGACTTCTTTCATTAATATTGTCAAAGGTAAAATGTTGCACTACACCTTTTCATCATGCGTGTGACTTTTCGGGATATATTTTACAAGAAATATAAGTTCCTTTACAGCGGCTTACACTGGCATGCATGGTGGACTTGAACCCAAAAATGGAAATTACAGTAAGGCTCATTAATGATTCCCTTGATATACAGAGTTCTAGCTAATTTAAAGGTTTGGGTAATCTTCTGCTTTAAGGAATCTAGAATGTCTTTCAAAATGGCACGCTCGATAAGTTGTGCATCAGTCCTAACAAAATTGGCAGCAACAACCTGACTCATTAATAAATCCATCTGCATCTGCAAAAATGATTCTTGAAGGTAGAACTCATTGGCGATGGCAGCATCTCTTCTCAGCTTCATTTCAGCTACCTCGGCATCAATGCAAGAAAGCCTGTCTGCTTGAACGCCCAATTGCTTTTCTCGTCTTTCTAGCTCCTGAGCTTGAAACTGAATAGTTTTGTAATAAGCATCGCACTCTTTTTTAATAGCTTCCATCTCTTTCTTTAACTGAATAGTCTGGCCAATCTCTGCTTCCAAATCATGACTTTTTTGAGAGTTTTCTTCAGACACCACCTTTAATTCTTTAGTGTTCTGCATAACAAGGTTCGCCATTTCTTGTCCTTTCTGCTCTACCAAAGCAAGATCTGCACGTGTGTCCTCCAGCAGATTTCCAAGCGCAACTTGGGCATCTTCTTTATCACGTACCATTTGTTCCAATTGAGAGATTTCTTCATCGCGAGCAGCAAGGAGAACGTTCTTCTCCTTTAATTCAGCACGTGTGGTGTCCCGTTGAGCAAGAATATTATCTTTTTCTTCTAATTGTTCTTGGAGTTGCTGGAGTTGAGTCTGCAATGCATGATTCTCGGATTTGACCGCAAGTGCTTCTTCTTGAAGAGGAGCAATGTCTGCTTCGAGAGGGTCAACCTTACTCAGCAACTCTTGTTGAATGTTTTGAGTTGTCATCTTCATCTGGAGGGGCAATTGCTGGGAGAATTGGATGAGAAGTTGGCCCATGGATTCCAATTCGGTGAACATTACTGTTGGGGGGGGGGGGGGGAAGAGAAGGAGGAGCCTGTGATGATGAGGCAGAGATCAGATGAAGTGAGGAGGGTGGAGAGTAATAGAGAGAAGATAGAAGATGGGTTGATGCCTCGCGAAGGGAAGTTGAAGGCGCAACGGGAAGAATGGCACTGTATCGTGACTGGCAGTTGGAGGAGGAAAAGGGATAAGGGCAGTCAGAACCAAAATTATTTCGGTCTCAATCTGTGATTCCACCAAGGCGGCTTTGGTAACTGCCTCTGCATTTCCAGTCGTTTGATTGACTGCATCTGCTTGGGCATCGACTGCATCTGCTTGGGCGTCGACTACATCTCCTTGGGCGTCGACTGCATCTACTTGGGCATCGAGTGCATCTGCTTGGGCGTCGACGGTTGGTGATGAAGGAGATTGACAGTTTGTAACACCGGTAGCTTCCGCTATCTCCTTCACAGCCTCAACATCCGGTTGATGAGATTCCTCCTGCGATGAGACTTCAGCTACATCTTCCATGAGAACATCTTGAGCCGGCTGCTTGAGAGGAGAAGACGGGATGGACTCTACCTGTAAGGAGGTGGCGGTGTCATGGAATACTTCAACATCTTGTACTGTGGTGGAAGCCTCCACCTGACTTTGCGATGGGCTAATTGGACGGCATTTTTGTTGGAAGAAATGAAGCAGATCTTCATCATCGTCATCATCAAACATCTGGGTAGATTCTTCATGTAGCAGCTTGGTAGTCATTGGAGGTGGTTGCATGGCTTGTATCATCGGAAGGAGAAGGGTGAGGAGGTGGGGCAATCGGGTACGAGGCATATCGTGCTTGGCGAGTTGTTTGGTGACGGTTAAGCATTCATGGTGAATGCACCGGAAGAAAAAAGATGTGAAATTGACACCCTCTCGTGAGGCAGTATCAATCATCGAGTAAAAAGGTTTGGAAATGCCATACATGCATTTTTGCAGGTTTAACGCTACTACAAGAAATTGCAGAGTGGTACGCTCTGGTTTGGGTCGGTAGAGAATTTGCAAACTCATTAGATGAGTGCCGGGGAAATAATTCCTTCATGGTTGCGATTGGAAGGAGTGGTCCATCAACCAACCCATCCTGAGGGAGACGGAATCCCTCAGCAACCGTGTTTAGAGTAACTACAACATGGGGGTTTAAACACGTTAATGGCAAACACTACTCTCTAGTAGGCATGGCGGCGATGGCAGAAATGATCTGCGCATGGAAGGGGTGACACTCCACTGAATTCCAAGGCAATTCAGTGAAGGCCAAGAGTCCCTGAGTGATGGAGAGTGTTAATCTCCAAAAGAACAAGTTAACCTTGAATTTAGATCACCTCTATATCAAGATCAACTTTAGACTCCACCTAATTTAGAGAATCTTCACCAAATTATCAGAAAATTGATTATTCTGAAAATTTCAGTTTCTTCAGAAAAGTCTGCTGCAGATTAGTCACTCATTGACTAATCAATCCTGTAAAGTTTTTGATAAAACTTTGCACAACACTTCGCCTTAAGGTTGCGCAACTTTTCCAAGTTAAATCTCTCAAAAAGATTAAGTACACACTGAGAAATGTGTGAAACACTTTACCTATGTCTGAAAGTGCTTCTCTGCAATGGCGACTTTGACACCTGCAACTTCTTAGCACTGGTTCTCCCAAAGTAAATCCCGTTTGATCAAGATCTTTTAGCCATAGATAGCTTACCTTCCAACTTAGATTTTAAGCCCTCATTTGTGTAAAACTTTACACTGTAGATTGAGCAATGATCATTTCATTAAAGATGAAATGTGCGCCAGATTTTTCGACTGTTAGAACATTCTTACATATGAATGTTCCTAATCAAAATTCTCACAGCCTGATTACAATTAACCTCTCAAATTCTAGCCATAGATAGATTAGCTATGGACTTAGATACGTGCAAAAGGATTTCTCACAAGATTAAACACAGAGGGAGCAGACAGCAAAATATCGGGCGCAAAATTTTTCGATTTCTCAGAAAATTTACATCTAAGTGAGGATGGACAATTCACTCACTCTTCATGTGTCTAATGACACTAATTTCTCTCTCCCTATTCTCAAAATCTCTTCTGCTCTACTTGCCCGACATTTTCAAACATATTTATAGATGAATATATACAAGTGTATGACTTAAACAAGGATATAAGTCAGCTAATGTACATATGTGTACATGTCTTTGGATTTTCTGAATATGCCCTTCCTTCAACCATCTGAATTTGTTCTCTTCTTGACTTCTTGACTTCATTTCTCCATAATCCTTCAATTGATGATTGTCATGCACCAACAGCTCCCCCTCAATCATTAATTGAGGTTCTTCTCTATCTTCTTTACTCCAGCCATATCCTTGAATCTTTGTAGTTTTGGTCCATCTAGACTTTTAGTCATCATATCTGCAACTTGATCTTTTGTGGGAGTGTGTATGACTTCAATCTCCTTCTCAATGACCTTCTCTCTCAGAAAATGATACTGTATTTCAATATGCTTAGTTCTAGCATGAAATACAGGATTAGCTGCCAAGTATAATGAACTCATATTGTCTCCACAAATAATAGGAGTACTCTGAATCACATCAAAAACTTTCAAAAGTGTCTTTAGCCATATTACCTCTTTTGCAGCTTCCACCATACCTTTATATTCTGCCTCTGTAGATGACAAAGCAACTGTATGTTGCTTCTTGGAACACCATGAAATCAATTTGTCTCCTACATAGCACAAGTATCCATGTGTTGATCTTCTATCATCCATATTACCTGCCCAATCTGCATCACTATATATCTTGATTCTTGTATCTGAAGTAAACCCATAGTACAACCCTTCTTTGAGTGTACCCTTGATGTACCTAAGTACTCTTTGTCCTGCAATCCAATGTTCCTTTCTAGGACAATGCATGAATTGTGAAAGCACACCAACTGCATATGACAAGTCAGGCCTTGTCAATGTAGCATAAATCAAGCTACCAACCAAACTTTGATAGAGTTTCATATCTCTGAACTCTTCTCCTCCAAATCTAGACAATTTATGGTTCACTTCCAAAGGTGTAGGTGCAACCCTGCAATCTTCCATTTTAAATTTGGTTAGCAAATTTTTAAGATACCTTTCTTGGGTCACATATACTCCATGTTGAGTATAAGAGGTCTCCATTCCCAAGAAGAATGATAGGTTCCCCAAATCACTGATTTTGAACTCTTTCTCCATCTGCTTCTTGATCATTTGTATCCCCTTATCATCTGTTCCTGTAAGTATTATGTCATCAACATAAATACACACATAAATAAACCCATCTTCACTTGCTTTGACTAGCAAGCTACTATCTGCCTTTGATGCTTGAAATCAAAGATCATTCAAGAATTTCACAAGCCTATAATTCCAAGCCCTTGGGGCTTGTTTCAACCCATACAAAGCTCTCTTGAGCTTACACACATAATTTGGACTCACTTGATCTTTGAACCCATCTGGTTGCTCCATGTAGACTTCATCTGAAATGTAACCATTCAAGAAAGCATTTTTAACATCTAATTGAGACAACTTCCAACCTTTACAAGCAGCAATTGCAATGAGTGTCCTGATGGTTGTCATCTTTGCCACAAGACTATAAGTCTCATCATAGTCCACTCCATATGTCTGTGCATACCCTTTCACAACAAGTCTAGCTTTGTACCTAGACACACTTCCATCTGCAAATCTTTTAGTCTTGTAAACCCACTTACAACCAATGATTTTCTGGCTATTAGGTTTAGGAACCAAATCCCATGTTTGATTTTCTATCAATGCATCATACTCCTCTTGCATAGCATCTTCCCAATTCTTCTTCCCTTTGGCTTCTTCATATGTAGAAGGATCTTCATCTGCTTTTACCAAATAAGCATAATCTTTAGTAGTTAAGAATGAAGTGTCATAGCTATACCTTGTAGGTTGCCATTTGTGCCTAGATGACCTCCTAACTTCTGCACTTCTTGAAGTTTCTGGTTCATCACATTCTGGATCAAACCTTGGCCTCTCTTCAACTTCAACCTGCACTTCATTACTCTCACTTTCATCAAGTAACTGAATCTTTGCTTTACCTTTCCTTTGATCCACCACTTCTTCATCATCTGCATGTACATTATATTTACCTGCATACCAAGTACCTTGCTCATCAAATGTAACATCCTTGGATACAATAAATTGCTTTGTGGATGGACTCCACAACCTGTATCCCATTTGCTTATCATCATAACCAATGAATACATACTTCTCTGCCTTAGGCTCCAACTTATGCCTCAATTGAGATGGCACATATGCATATGCCAAGCATCCAAATATTCTGCAATGATCCAAGGTAGGTTTCTTACCCCACCAAGCTTCATATGGTGTCATACCCTGCAAAGCTTTACAAGGCAATCTATTAACCAAATATGTAGCTGTATTAACAGCCTCAGCCCACAAATAATTTGGGCAATTCTTCTCTTTCATCATGGACCTTGCAAACTCAACAAGAGTCCTATTTCTTCTTTCTGCTACCCCATTTTGTTGAGGAGAGTACCTGCAAGTGACTTCTCTCTTTATACCTGCATTCCACAAATAATCATTGAACTCATTTGAAAAATACTCTCCCCCTCCATCTGACCTTAGTCTCCTCAATTTTTGACCTGTAATCCTTTCTGCATATGCATGATAGTGTTTAAATGTATTAAACACTTCTGACTTTTCCTTAATCACATAAATTGTGATCCACCTGGTAGCATCATCAACATATATGACATAATATCTTGAACCATTTATACTAAAGTCCTTTGAAGGACCCCACACATCTGTATGCACCAATTCAAGTCTTTCTGAATACATAAATCCATGCTTGGAATAAGATTGCTTATGAGCCTTACCTAATTGACATGCCTCACATCTGTATGTCATGTGTTGACCTGCAATGTTAGGCATTCCAAGCACTGAATCATTGTTAATCATTTCTTTGATACCTCTTTCATTAAAGTGTCCAAGTCTTTTGTGCCAAAGATCCAATTCTGACACCTTCTGCTCTCCATATGTGAACATAGCATGTCCAACATTTCCTTGTACCTTCAATGTGAAAAGCCTTCCTTCTTTCTTTCCTGCAATAACTTGTTTATACCCTTGACTAGGGTCTTCCACATAAACTCCATCATTTGTGAACCTTACCTCATATCCTTTTTCCACAATTTGACCTACACTGATCAAATTCTTTGGAATTGTGGGAACATAAAGTACCTTACTCAGAAGAGTGCTCCCATCCTTAGCTTTGACTGAACCAATTGACTTTACCTTATGCTTTGTATTGTCACCTGTCTGCACTGTATGATTAATTGCATTATGATCTAGGTCAGTCATCAAAGCAATATTTCCACTTAAGTGATTACTACATCCTGAATCAATATAGAACACTCTCATGTCCTCATGTGAGGTTTCACATGTATTCATAATGAGAGTCGAATCCTCCTTTTGATCTGATGCATAGTTGTAGTAGGTGTTATTATAGGATTGATTTTGGAAGTTTCTTCCACCACCTCTTCCAAAAGAATTCCTACCACCTCTACCTCTGAAATTTCCTCTCTGAAATCTACCACCTCTTGCTCTTTGATTAAAGTTCTGATAATTACCATTGTTTTGATTATTGTGCCAACAATCATGAGATAGATGATTGGTCTTACCACATATCCAACAAGCTCTTGCATTATCCTTGTTGTTTCTACCTCTTCCTCTACTTCTGCCATTTCCTCTTCCTCTTATGAAGTTTCCTTGGTTTGATGTACCTTCTTCTTCACCTGATTGTTGCTTTCCTTTGTTGGCTTTCTTCTTGTCTTTAGAATACATTGCATGACCTGCACTCTTATCAACATCTCCTTTGATATCATTCTCAAAAGTTAGCATATGTCCTAACAATTGATTCAAATCAGGAGTAAAGTGATCTAATGAAAGTTCTGTAGATAAAATGAAAGGCTTCCACTTCTCATCTCCTCTTAGCCCTGTGAGTATTTGTCTTACCAATTTGTCTTCTTCAATATCTTCATCAACTGCACCTAAAGAATCTGCAATGTCCTTCATCTTTGTCACATAATCAGAGATTGATTGTGAGGCCTTCTTCTTGAAGGTTGTAAACTCTGCCCATAGTGAAGCCTTCCTTGACTTGGTTGTATTTTGGAAATGTTCTTCCAAAGCATTCCAAATGTCACAAGCACTCTCAAGTCCTCTAATGTGAGGAAGCAAATAGTCATTGACTGCCATGTAGATAATGCTTCTTGCTTGAGCATCCTTCTTCATCCAATTCTTCAAATCTGCAAGCTCCTCCCTAGTTGGAACACTAGGATCTCTGAATTCTGGCTTTTCTTCATCTCCTGTGATGTATCCTATCAGATCTTTGCTCATAAGGTGAGCTTCCATCCTCATAGACCATGCAGGATAGTTCTCTCTATCCAATTTTTCAATTTGGAGACTATCTCCCATCTTTTCTTCACCTGTAGCTTCAAATCTTTAACCTTTACAGATAATAAATGTACCTTTACTTCGAATGTTACTCCTTCTGATCCTTTTGATGCTCTTTGTATGTCTTCCTTTGATCTTTCTTCAACCTTTACCCTTCTGCACCTTCAAAGTGTAAAGTTTTGTATTTCTGCAATAGTCGGAGTCTTCTTCACTTCAATTTTGACACAACCTGCTCTGATACCACTGATGGAGAGTGTTAATCTCCAAAAGAACAAGTTAACCTTGAATTTAGATCACCTCTATATCAAGATCAACTTTAGACTCCACCTAATTTAGAGAATCTTCACCAAATTATTAGAAAATTGATTATTCTGAAAATTTCAGTTTCTTCAGAAAAGTCTGCTGCAGATTAGTCACTCATTGACTAATCAATCCTGTAAAGTTTTTGATAAAACTTTGCACAACACTTCGCCTTAAGGTTGCGCAACTTTGCCAAGTTAAATCTCTCAAAAGATTAAGTACACACTGAGAAATGTGTGAAACACTTTACCTATGTCTGAAAATGCTTCTCTGCAATGGCGACTTTGACACCTGCAACTTCTTAGCACTGGTTCTCCCAAAGTAAATCCCGTTTGATCAAGATCTTTTAGCCATAGATAGCTTACCTTCCAACTTAGATTTTAAGCCCTCATTTGTGTAAAACTTTACACTGTAGATTGAGCAATGATCATTTCATTAAAGATGAAATGTGCGCCAGATTTTTCGACTGTTAGAACATTCTTACATATGAATGTTCCTAATCAAAATTCTCAGAGCCTGATTACAATTAACCTCTCAAATTCTAGCCATAGATAGATTAGCTATGGACTTAGATACGTGCAAAAGGATTTCTCACAAGATTAAACACAGAGGGAGCAGACAGCAAAATATCGGGCGCAAAATTTTTCGATTTCTCAGAAAATTTACATCTAAGTGAGGATGGACAATTCACTCACTCTTCATGTGTCTAATGACACTAATTTCTCTCTCCCTATTCTCAAAATCTCTTCTGCTCTACTTGCCCGACATTTTCAAACATATTTATAGATGAATATATACAAGTGTATGACTTAAACAAGGATATAAGTCAGCTAATGTACATATGTGTACATGTCTTTGGATTTTCTGAATATGCCCTTCCTTCAACCATCTGAATTTGTTCTCTTCTTGACTTCTTGACTTCATTTCTCCATAATCCTTCAATTGATGATTGTCATGCACCAACACTGAGCAGGCAAATACTCACTCACATCTGGAGTGAGACTGGCACGGAAGGTTACTATGTTAGCAAGAGCTTCCATGGCGCAGGCACAGAGAAACAAAGACATAGAACACACATGGGTCCCAAACACACAAAAAAACACAATAGCGACTAACAGTAAAAGGAACAAGCTTAAGTAGAAACACTGCAAAGAAATATGCAGTAAGAACCCTAATCATAACGCAGTATTGGAAATATACCGACATAATGGTGACATGCATGCATTAACAGAAGTAGTGACACAGAGGCGGCTATTAATCATGGTTAGATAAGAAAACAGAAGGATTACGGTCAGTTGGTCAACCGAAACCCACAGAGCAGAAAAGAAAATCAAGTGACAAGCAAAAAAGAGTAAAAATACTGAAGACACCTCATGACTTGGTAGATGGCGGTTGATAGTGGTGAAGTTTGGAGCCATTAATTGCTTTTGGAAGGAGGACACCGGTTAACGTTGCCAACCAAAAAGTTGAGGGTCCCACTTGTTCAGCAATGCAGTAAGGATTGAACCAACGCAATTTAAACTTTTTGGAAGATCTATTAGACTTAGCATTATAAAAGAGGACCAATTGGTTTACTGTTGCAAGAGAGAGCAAGCGCTTGTGTTTTTTCATGATTTTCTACACATACGAAGCTCGCCATTGCTCGGCGCTCAGAAATTTGAATTTCCCACCAAAAAACACAATTCTCTGATGAAAATCGTGATTCTGTGAGAATTTCAAATTTTTTTGAAAATCATGATTCTCTATTTCCCGCCTAAAAGCCTTTTGAAAAGAACACGATTCTGGGGTCATTCTCAGAATCGCGATTCTATGGTTGTGCTCAAAATCGTGATTCTCTAAATTTCTGAAAACCACGATTCTGAGACAAAATTGCGATTTTCAAAACAGGATTTTGTGAAAACACGATTCTGTGAAAACACGATTCTGTGAAAACACGATTCTGTGAAAACACAATTTTGTGAAAACACGATTTTGTGAAAACACGATTTTGTGAAAACACGATCTATGAAAACATGATTCTGTGAAACCACGATTCTGTGAAAACACGATTCGCGATTTTGTGGTTGTGCTCAAGATCGCGATTCTCTAAATTTTTGAAAACCACAATTCTGAGACAAAATTGCGATTTTCAAAACACGATTTTCAAAACACGATTTTGTGAAAACACGATTTTGTGAAAACACGATTCTGTGAAAACACGACTCTATGAAAACACGACTCTGTAAAAACACGATTCTCTGCTGGCAATCGCGATTCTCAAAAACACGATCCTCTGCTGGCAATCGCGATTCTCAAAAACATGAATCTCTGCTGGCAATCACGATTCTCAAAAATACTATTCTCTTGATTTCACAAAATCGTGATTTTTTCCAAAAGGTCCTGTTTGCCTGTTTTGACCCCCAGGAGCCTGATTTGACATAACTTTTTCATCCAAAGTCCATTTTTTGAGCTCTATAGCTCGTTGGAAAGCTCGTTTTGAATCCTACATGACCTCAACTTTTTTTATAAGAATAATGTGTTGATTTTCAGGTAGACTAATTTGAAGTTGACCCTCAAGCGGGACTAGGGAACCAAGGGGACTCCAAAGGATTTTGAACCATACCAAGGGGAAATTTTGGACTCTTAACCAAGCTTATGAACTTGAGATCTGGTAGACACCTAGGCAAGGATAGACAAAGCATTAGATCTTCTCAGACTAGTGTCAACCATGCAGCTAAGTCTTGGGCACAATAACTAAGTGGTTGTCCTTACGTACTAAACTCTGACACAAGTGACTCAGAAATGTCTTTTAGCATGGGGAAACCTGCAGGTGGCTTAGGAACTGCCCATCTACAAACACCAGAAGGTCCCTATAAGACACAATTGGAATATATTCGGACCAACCGATTAGGTGCTCACATCTATGAGGATGGCCTGAGGCGATCAGTGGTCCAACTAAAAAATCCAGATCAACCCTTTGGACTTGAACACCCGGTGGTCAAGTTCGAAGAGGGTTCATACATTGATAAGGAAGGAGCCATGTATGTGGTCACCAACCTACCAGATAGGACTGATGAGTTTGGAAATATCATTCATGAGAATGAGATAGGAGACCTAGAACAAGGAAATGTAGGACAAGGACCCCAGACTCCTAGAGGTAAGTCCTTTTTTACTAGAGTGATCACTCTAGATTGGATCCCTCAAGACAACAAAAGCATAGAACTATTCTTGAATAGAGAAACAGCGGAAGCCTTTTGGAGATTCAAGCCGGATCAACCTGGCCAATTGGGCATAGTCATCATCTACGAGTTCAAGGATCCAGAGACACCAGGCAAGGTGGCCTACCTGGATAACACATTAGAGAAAATATTCTTGGTAACAGAACATTATAGACATGCATATACTTGGAAGAGTGAATTGATTTTCCCTCCACCAAGATCCAATGTTTCCCATGGCCCCCAAGGAGTAGGACCATCCCAAGCTCATGAAGCCCAGAGAGAAAGAATTAGAGAGAGACCTGAGGTAAGTTTTGCACACATTGTGGGCAGGAATAGATCAGGATTTGAAAATGAAAGACCTGAAAGAGAGAGACACCAAGCACATAGGCAACAAAGCGATGAACAGGATTTTCCATTGCCTAGACCCCTAGAGCACACAAGAACCCTTAGACCCACTCAAGTGATCAAGGCAATGAAGAATTATTTTGACGGGTCTGGAGATCCTTATGATCATGTGGCCGAGTTCAAACAAGTGTTAAGAGTTGAACAAGTTGAGGATTTTTTCACCCAGTACAAGGCATTTGGTTTGACTCTTCAGGGCACTGCCTTAGCTTGGTTTCAACCACTCAGTAGTCGCAACTATCGTGATATAGGTCAACTGCTAGACGAATTCATTGTAGAATTTTCCAAGAGTGGAATCAGGCATAACACATCATCTTTGATCCACAGCTTCAAGCAGACACCCCAAGAAATAGTGCGACTAGCAGGTAGGAGGTTCAGACAATACTTAAAAAGATGCCCTGCTCCAGAGGTACCTACACCAACCAAACAAGTGGCTTTGTTTCTAGATGGCTTACTAAGCACCAAGTTACGATCATATGTGTACTTGAAAGAGCCTAGAAGCATAGAAGAGTGTGTGCGGACATGCATTGACATAGAAGAAAACTTGGGTGAGCAGTTAGGACTATCCAAACTCTATCAAGATTCTGATAGTTCTACTAGTCATACTTTGAGAATCTCCACGAAAATAGTAGTTGAGCAAGTTGCCAAGAAGCTGGGAGTCCAAAATAGACAAACACAGAGATTTACCTCATTGAAACGATGTTATACCTAAGGAGGGGACCACATGGCTAACGTATGCCCAATGCAAAACCAAAACATTAGAGAAAGGAATGTTCCATATTGCACTATTGAGAGAAAATACACGAACCACACGGCTCAAGATTATCCCTACAATAGGCAGGCTATTAGAAAAACTTATCAGCAACCTTATCAACAAGGTAGGTATCAAAACCAATACCAACAGCCATATTATCGAGCACAACAACAATATCAGGCACAATATAGGCCACAACCAGTCTTGTGAAACCAACCACCAGCTCCTGCTAACGTGATTACAATCAAGTATGCTGTGGGAGAGGAAAATCCAAATAGGGCATTGGTGCCACTAACCCCATTGATACCAGATAATGATTCTCATGCTCATAGCTCAGACCACTCCCATGAAGGTAGTCAACATGCTTATTACACAGAGTCACCTGAACATAGTGAGATTTACCCGTATCAATATGAGGCACCACCTATGGAACAAAATTGGGAGCCTGAATACTCCAATGTCATGTACACCAATGCTAACCCTAGGCCCCAATTGAGACAAGTGAGACCACAAGCCCTAGAGGACCTTGTTTCAGATGTCAGGGTGACCATTTCCTTCATGATTGTCCCCACCCATCATGTCCGAGTCAAGGTCAGGCTATCACAATACAAGCTTTTTGTCTTGAATGTCGCAAAGACCATCTTCCTAGAGATTGTCCAAGAAACCCCTCTAGTGCACCCAAGATTACACCCATTATTGTGGTAGGCTTAGTGGCGGATTCAAGTGCCAGTAGCAGTAATGTGGCTCCTGTACAGGCAGTTACTAGGGCACAAGCATTAAAACAAGATAAATCAGCAGAACAATCAGAGTCTAGTGAATCAGGAGAGCCTAGTAAGAGGAAAACAAGAACATGGAAAGATACCAGAGAGAAGGCCAATCGCAAGTGGAATAAAAAGTTATCAGAACTAGAAGAAAGCTTGAAAGACGCAGAAACAAAAATAGAAGACATTGCATCTCAAGACCCCTCGCATGCCGAAACTCCATCCACTCCATCTCATCCCACCCCACCACCCATTGTAAATAGACCGCAACCAGGGTCCGTTCTGGCAGATCCAACCCTAGAAGGCTTGGACATGATGTTCAAGGCCTACCAGGCTCGACTTCAAGAAGGGCCAACAGTTGCAAACCTAGACAAGAGTTACCCTAGAGCGGATTTAGAGATTGAATGGATGAAAATGTGCATGGAAATGGTAGATCAAGCTCAAGCTATACTTTAGACTAGTCAAAAGTTCAATCAGACAAACTCTATCAAATCGGATTTGCATTTCCAGGGCTTACTAGAAAGATTAGAGCAATGGGTAAACAAACCACAAGTTTCTTTACCTCCACAGGCTCAACCAGTTATCGAGAGAAGAAGCTCACCACCAATGGGAGCTTATGTTCCTAATTCCACGGATGCTGGAATACCTCCTTCATTTCAGGAGCACTCTCAAGAGTTCTTGTGGGAAATATAAGAGGAGAAATGGGCCAATGAGAAGGGTAATTCCCCTCCTATTCGTGAGATTGATGACCTTCATGATCATTTTCCCCAAGACATTCCATCTATTTACGGAGATGAAGCAGAACTACAAGAAGACGAAAGATTAGATTTTGAATCTAATACCTTAGAAGTACTGCCTCAATTTCCAGGCCCATGGGAATCTGAATCTCTTCAGATCAGAGCTCCCACAATACTGGTCAGACATGAAGACTCAGTAATACTGGTCCCAAGAAACACTGATGTCATGAAGAACACTAAGGTTCAATGTCATCTCACTGTAGAAGAGCTGCTCAAAGCAAAACTTGAGCTATGGAATCATGTGAAGGATCAGGTTGCAGAATTTGATTCCAATAAGCCAAAAACAGGCTCTAAGAAAAAAGTTCCAGAGATACCTCTAGACAAAATAGGGGACATGTGTGAGGGTGAAGAAGGTAATACTTATCTTCCCATCACCTACCAAGGTTACACAACCAAAGCAATCATAGATTCAGGTGCTGGTGTGGCTATTGCGACCACCTCTTGTGGAAGCAATGGGGCAAACCCACGTTAAGACCAACTAGAATGAAGCTTCAAATGGCTGACAACCATTTTGAAAGACCTCTAGGATTGCTAGAAGGGATAACTCTAACCACTTGTGGGGTAGAGTCTGAACACACATTTGCTATATGTGACTTTGAGAAAAATAATGTCTATGAGATGATCCTAGGAAGACCCTTCCTACGACAATTGCAAATAGTACAGGATTAGGGAACCAAATCCTTGTACTTACAACACTTAGGGGTCACCACCAAGGTCAATTTGAAGGATTACTCCTTCAGAGATGTACCATCCCTACAGTGGAATCCTATCCACAAAGAGAAAGAAGATTCTATCTCGGTGCATTCTGAAAGTTCACCTGATCCATCATGGCTGCATGAAGATACTCATTTGTGGATGTGCAAGGTCGCTGAGGAAGAGGACGCCAGGAGATAGACCAGTTAGAGACCCAGCCTACACATTGACGATCTTTCCAGATGAGGAATTTGAGCCTCATGGCTGGCCAAATATCTTATCCACCATGGACATTATTGTCAATGAAGAACAATGGACACCTCATTGTGATGAGGAGGGTTATGATATTTCAGTGTTCATGTGTCAGCCCTTGCTAGAAGAATGTGACCCTAGTGATGTCATAGAAGAAGAAGAAGAGAATGACGATGATCTAGAGTCCATTGTGATGGATGGTTGCTTTAACTCAGAGCAGCACTATCTAGAAGATATAGGAGTGTTCACCCAGAAAGAAGAAGAACCTCTCACAAGTATTAAAACGGTAAATTCAAAGGATGGAAGTGAGAGAAGTCAAAAGAAAAAGAAAAGAAAAGCAGTGAAACTAGAAGAGGAGGAATCATTGTTTGAAGTACCAAAAAACTTCAAGAAATATGAAGTTGACGACCGCAAAATTTTGGTACGCATGCCTAAGAGAGAGGCCATCATAGGAGAATCATATGATAATAAAGAAAAGACCAAGAAAATTGTAGTGACCATTGAAGAGAATGAAGAGAGATGCACATATATAGGAGATGACCTAAGTGCAAGAGAAGAAATGGAGCTTGTAGCTCTATTAAGGGAACATAGGGATGTGTTTGCGTGGCACTATAGAGACTTGAAAGGGGTAGATCCAAGAATTTGCTCTCATACTATCCCCATGACTGCTGATGCCAAGCCCACCAAACAGAAGCCCTACACATATAATGATACATATGCAGCCAAAATAAAAGAAGAAATTGATAGGCTGATTGAAGCTGGATTCATCTATGAGATTGAGCATACTGAATGGGTGTCCCCCATTGTAGTGGTGCCCAAGAAAAACGGGAAGTTGCGAGTGTGTATTAACCTTAAAAAAGTTAATGCTGCTACAATCAGAGATAGTTATCCGCTTCCAATCACGGAACACCTATTGGAACGTGTTGTAGGCAAGGAAGTTTATAGCTTCCTTGATGGATTTTCAGGTTACAATCAAGTAGCCATTGCCCCAGAAGATCAACACAAAACAGCTTTTGCCACAGAGTGGGGGATCTTTGCATTTCGTGTGATGCCATTTGGGCTCACCAATGCACCTGCAACATTCCAAAGGCTCATGTGTCATGTCTTCAAAGAGTTCTTGCGAAAGAGCTTAGAAGTATATGTGGACGATTTGTGTGCCCGTTCCCAAGAAAGAAGATTCCACATCCCTGAGCTCAGACAAATCTTCAACAAGTGTAGAGAATATCGAGTGTGTCTAAACCCAGAAAAGTGTGTGTTCATGGTGCGTCAAGGTAAAATCTTAGGTCATATTGTTTCTAAGAATGGAATCTCAGCAGATGAAGATAAGGTACGAGCCATAGCAGAGCTGCCAAGGCCAAGGAATGTTAAAGAGGTACAAGCCTTTATGGGCCATTGTGGATATTACCGTAGGTTTATCCACATGTACGCGATCATAGCTAGACCCCTTTATGCCTTGTTGTCTAATTTTCAGTGGAATGACGAATGCAAGAATTCTTTCAATGAACTGAAGAAATGTTTGTGCACAACACCAATACTGAACACTCATGATTGGAATAAACCATTTCATGTCCATGTGGATGCATCCAATCACGCCATAGGATGTGTGCTAGCACAACCCACAGGAGAAGGAAACTTAGATTTGCCCATAGCATATGCTAGTAGACAGCTCACCGTAGCTGAACAAAACTATATCACAACTGAGCGAGAGGGCTTAGGCATGGTATATGACGTGAAGAAGTTTAGACACTATTTATTGGCCAACAAGTTCAAGTTTTTCACTGATCATCAAGCTTTGTTATATTTGGTCAATAAACATTGCAATACTGGGCGCTTAGTAAGATCGTTCCTCTTACTAATGGAATATGACTTTGAAGTTGTTGCCAGGAAAGGTAGAACCCACCTTAGGGCAGATCACCTTTCTCGCATCACTTCAGGAGAGTCACCGCAAGGAGTGTCTGATGAATTACCCGATGCTTATCTGTTCAATTTAGAAGTTGTTCCTAAATGGGCAAATAAGTTGGTAGCAGTCCTAGCCTTCGGACCTACAAATAAGAATGTGAAAAAATCACAAGAAGAAATTGTAAAATCACAAAAATATCACATATTGGTAGGAAGCATGTACAAACAAGATACGGAGGGTGTACTTGCTTGTTGTGTTGAGGATGATGAACATACTAGCTGGTTGCAACAAGCCCATGAAGGATTTCTAGGAAATCACTATTCTAAACAACGAACATTGCAGAATCCAAAACGTTTAGGAGTGTATTGGCCTAGCATGGACAAAGAAATTCATGAGTGGATTAAGAATTGTCCTGTGTGCCAGGAAAAACCCCCAGTGGAGCATGCAACCCTTTATCAAGTGTCATTAATTCCTTATTGGAGTGCTCCATTGGTAGAGTTTATGAGATCAGGAAGATTACCCAAAGAGGCTAGTCTAGCAAGAAGACGAAGCATGGAGCAAGAGGCTCAAGGCTATGCCTTAGTAGGAGACAACTTATACCAAAGAGGCAAAGATGGTTACTTAAGACTGTGCATTCATGAACCAGACTATTTGAAAGTCTTAGAAACTGCACACAGCGGTGTCGCAGGTGGACACTTCAATCCTGATCGAGTAATCAAGACCATTCTATTCTCAGGACTTTGGTGGCCCACTCTTCATATGGATGCTCATACCTATGTGAAGAAATGTGACACATGCCAATGTGCACAATATCCAGTTAGAAAAGATGAGAGGCCTTTGAGGCCAATGATGGGAGTATGTGCATTCTCGAAATGGGGTATAGACTTTGTAGGTCCTATTAACCCCCCAGCTAGAAACTCCCATGTAGAGTATATTATTGTAGCCACAGATTACCTTACCAAGTGGGTAGAAGTGAAAGCCACAACAAAGAATGATGCTTAGACTACAGCTAAGTTCTTATTCGAGAATGTGTTCACGAGCTATGGACTACCAATAGAGTTAGTGAGCGATAGAGGCAGACACTTCTTGAATGAAGTCATTGAAAATCTTCTCCAAGAATTCTTGGTGATACATAAGAAGTCTGCCCCCTATCACCCACAAGCTAACGGACAAGCCGAGAGCACCAATAAGATCTTGTGTAACGTATTGACAAAACTGGTAAATAATAAACGCTCTAATTGGGACAAACAACTTCATCATGTTGTTTAGGCTTATCGAGTTGCCTACAAAACGATACTCAATGCCACCCCATTTCAGATGGTCTTTGGACAGAGTGTTGTGCTACCATTGGATTTCCTAATCCCAGCTTTCAAGGTAGCACAAGAGCCTGAGTGGAATGGACATGAGTTGTCCTCTAGGATCTTTGATCTAGAACACTTAGGTGAGACGAGGCTATGAGCGACGGCAGGCATCTATGCTGCAAAAGAAAAGACAAAAGGCATACTTTGATGCACACATCAAAGATAAAGGATTGAAAGAGGGAGATCTAGTGTTGGTTTACACACTAAAACAACATGCCCGTAAGTTGGAAAAACGAGGATATGGATCCATGATCATTAACAGAATTTCCACTAGCGGTGCAGTTCAATTGGCTACTTTAGAAGGTGATATCTTGCCCAACTATATTAGTGGATGTAGAGTCAAGTTATACCAAGAACCTCTTACAGAGGATATGCTTACGAGACTCAACACTGCTAAGAAGCGAAAAGAAGAGGAGTTAAGGGTGAGAGAAGAAGCACAAGCAGAGGCTAGAGAGCGCATAAGGTGAAATAAGTTAAGGCGACTAGGCCTAGATGTCAACTCAAAAGCCCCAAAATATCACATGGATATGTGCCAAAAATCAGGCATAGTGACTTCTCAAGTCATTGACCGATGACCCTTTGTGACCATAGAGATAGGAGAAGGGAAGGGTGCAAGGACTCTGAAAGCATTGATTGACTCAAGTGCAGCAAGTAGTGCAGTTAGACTTTCCTATTGCCAAGACTTGCAGTTGAACATCAATTCCATAGAAGCTTATCTCATAGGATTGGGAGGTGTGGAAACCCCTTATTTGGGCGAGGTGGAACTTCCCATCTACCTTCAAGATGTTCCAATGAAAGTCAAAGTGTTAGTGTGTCAAGATGAGAACCTTACAGAACCTCTTGTCTTAGGACAAGATTGGATTTATGACAATGTAGTCAACTTGAACCTAAGAAGTCAACTTCTTCAAGATTGGGTCCATGGACAATGCTTTACATTAGAAATAGAAAATGGCATGCTCACAAATCCAGATGTCACATCTTGTAGTCCTCCTAGGACTAATCTTAGCAAAAGAGATGTTGTATGCATCGAAAGCTCTATGTTGTAGGAGAACTCAATCATGGAAGAACAGGCTCAAAGACAAGTGGACTCCTCCTCTGGTGCAAGGACTCATGCCGCCACTACAACTCAACCAACAAGGTAGGCACAATAGAACAGGACAACTGCTATATCAAATAGACAATGGGATTTCCAAAGGAAAGTAGTGACGGGCATGAAGCAGATCTGGATATGAAAAGGAGAGCAATCACCGGCCTTAACCCCACAATTCCCCTCCAGGGACTCCCACCTGGCGAGAAGACGAATGAAGAAGCTAGGACAAACTCAACCACAAGATATTCAACAAGTTTGGGTGCCTAAGAAATTAGTTGTAGCTCAACAAGGACAATTGCAAATATGGGTACCCAAGAAGCTCTTACACACACGACAATCTATGCTCTCCCACATGAGAAAAGTCGCAACAAAGAAGCCAAGGAGGGGCAAGGGTCAGAACCAAACACCAAGACTAAAACCAGATAAACTCACCTCTTCAACAAGAGTTAGAAGACCAACGACAATGGTATGGGTATGGAAGCCAAAAGCATCGGCAGGCCCCATAGAACTAAATAGCCAACCACAAAGGATCAAAGCCTCAAGAAACCATACAAACATGGAGCAGCCAAAGGATATCAATAAACAATCAAAGACCATTCTCAAATGGATCCCTACAAGGAGGAAGGATAAGTTGTCATCTCGAGATCCAATGGATACCTCCAAGAAAGATGGCATCAACATCCGCAAATAACATCGAAAGTCTCGACGAGCGACAACCATGTGCTCCTTGCACAAACTTGTCTTTTGCACCATTCAGGTCATGCATTTCCAAAGTATGCATTAATATAGGGCCACATTACATGGCCGTGCATAGACACATTTGAGAGTCCCATGCACAAGAGCACATTGACATATGTCAATTATTTTTTATGATACTACCATCTGTCTTCTTTTTTTGTGACATTGTTCCTCCAACAAAAAAAAAAGAAAGAAAAGAAAAGAAAGGAGAGTCCAAACTTGTTCCCAAGTTTCGCTCATGGAACATGAATGAGTCATGCTTAGTTGAAGATGGAACCTTTGATTACTGGGCATTTATCAGTTTGGATAGAAGTGTGTCTCGGCTAGCAAGTGGTATTCTGGCTGCCTTATCTGGTAGATGTCAAGAACTTGCCATGAACATGGCATCCACAACTATGGTTTCCTCTTACCATGGTAGTAGTGAAGAGCTTGAAGGTCTGCAACTTGAGTGATGCTTAACTACTGCATGTACGAGAGCATCCAGGGAGATATCTACAAGGGCTAGTTCTGGTACCCTGCAAATCTTTGTATGTATACTGGATGAGAAGACTCCTGCTTATGAGGAGGCAGGATCAGCCACTCAAAAGATCTCATCAGTGGACCATCAACACGGACATTCATCAACAATGTTCCATCCCAAAGACCAAGTGTACAACACGAAGAGATGAACATCGATCGCCCTTCTCCATGGTAAGTATCTTTACTTTGGAAACATCATAACCATGATAGCTTAGGAAACCTCTTCGTCGGCATACCCTTGAGCACTTAGCTCAAGACCCCCAATTTTTGCACCATACTTCTTCCAATGCATTTTCCAAGTAAGCATGCATAGGGCTACATTACAAGGCCATGCACAAGGCACATATTTTCCTCAACCCATGCATGAACACACTTACCCATCATTCATTATGGGTTATTAGTACTTGGCGTGATTACTACGAACATCATCTTAAGAAGATCTAGAGGCCATCAATGGCGACTCACAACGACACAATCATGCTGGAATCCAAGGAAGGAGCGCATACCAAGGGACAATAACTTCCAAAGGCTTTTAGTGACAAACGAAGAACCGGATAACCAACCCGGCCACATTTGGAAGGTAGACGGCTCTTGTTCCTACCGAACATGCACTACCTCTCAAAGCACTACATGGAACAACCATTACAACAAGGGTCTGTCAAGGACGACAAACTCGAGAGGGGGGGAGTGTTAAAGCTGAAGGTCAAGGACAAAGCACAGGAGCACATCAAAGAGGTGGAAACACAAGAAGAAGGAGCAAGTAGGGAGCTCCAAGAAGTGTATGTCAAATTTTCAGAAGAAATCCCTATAAAAATAGTGATTTTCATCACTAAAAACCATTGTAAATACCATTTTCTATTTTTGTAACTCCATTTTGTTCAAGCCGAGGAGTCCTCAAGCTTGAGGAGTATTAGAAGTATCATCCTACCAGTTTTCATCATTTTTAGACTCCGTTTGAGCCCTCAAATAAGCCCTGGAACCTAATTTTTAACTACGCCGGACACTAGGTCTGGATAGGGCCAAAACTAGTAAAAAACCACAAAAAGAGCTAGAGAGCTCATTTGGGGGGTTAGCTTGTTAGAGAATAGAGCATTTGTAAGAGAACTCTTTTGCAATCGAAGCTTTCCATTGTTCCTCTCTTTGATCTTACCTTAAGTGCGTGTGTGTGTATGTGTGTGCATGTTTGTGTGCTTTCACTCACACACTTGTGCCTTCACTTGCTCGTGGTCTTCATACCGGTCCTCACATCTCCGCGGTGGTGCTTACGCTTGAGCTACAGTCTTGCTCTGCCATTCTGACTTGATTATAACCACTGTATCCATCTAGAAAGGAATACATTTCTCGACCGGTCACGTCATCTAACATGGTATCCAAGAATGGCAACGAAAATGGATCAGGTACAGTTGCAGCATTAAGCTTTCGGTAGTCCACACATATCCGCAACTGCTTATTTTTCTTCAGAATTATAACAATGGGAGAGATCCATTCTGCGTGCTCAATAGCCACAATAAATCCCACCTTCAACAAGCGATCAAGTTCGGCTTTAACCTGTGCTGCATAGTTAGGGTTCATCCTGTAACTGGATTGTTTGATGGGTCTTGCATCCGGTTTAAGCACCACTCGGTGTTGATAAATCCGCGGGTCCAACCCCTTCATGTCCCTGTAATCCCATGTAATCCCTGTAATCCTTCATGTCCCTGTAATCCGCGAACTCGCGTAGGAGCTGCAACAGGTGCTCCCGGAAAGTCTCGGACATTCTTGCCTTTATTTTTACTGGTCGTGGGTTGGTTTGATCACCTAAATTGCAGGTGATCAGCTGATCTTCTGGTACATAGAACTGTCGGGGCCTTTCCTCATCGTCTCTAGATTGGAGTAATTGTTGAAGGATGGCCTCATCCAAAGTTTGTTCGATATTCAACTCGTGCTCTCCGATCAACAGTACCACCATGCAGGCTGCCGGACTCCAATTATCAGCCACCGTTTGTAAATCTACAGTGCCAAGTGCTATCAAGTCTTTATTGGCTCGAAGGAAAGTCTCCTCTTCATCGTCGAAGAGACCATCCAACATGTGTATAGGCTCCGCTAAATATGGCCGTGCGTGTAAGTCACAGGGTTTCATGTCATCCAGAGGAACAACATACTTCCGATGGTTATTTTTAAAGACTAATTCATGCATTGACCAGTTTCTTGCACTACCTTAGCTTGTTTTAGCCAAGGATGTCCAAAAAGCAGATTGTAGTCCAAGCTCAATTCTGGTAAATCTAGCACAACAAAGGTCATTTTGAAAACAGAACCTTGTAAAGTGATCGGAATATCCTGCACCAAGTCCATCGTATCAGCCATACGTACAAAGAATTGAACAGGTTCAATTTGCATCCATCCCAGCTGTTTGCAAAGGGATGTTGTGGCAATATTGACACTAGATTTGCCATCAATTAAAACTTGTGTGATTTTGTGATTTTTGTACCATACCGTAATCAGTGGTACCGTATGGTCCACCATTGGGTCCAATTCCGATTGGATTGTAGCTGTTGCAGGAGCACTCAAGGAGCCTGGACTAACCTGTTGCTGGAACTGTTGTCAAACTCTAGGGACCAAAGCCAATAATTGACCCAAGGGCAATGTAATTGATGCCTTGGATAGAACATCCCACACCGAATCAGTTTTGGCTATTTTCGGTACGGTCTTCGGTATGGACTCTGGTACCGTATGAGTCAAATTTCACTTCTCTAGTACCTCCGGCATGATACTTTGCTGCATCACTCATTATGCGTGTTGCAGATCAAGCTTTCCTGGCTAGTCAGAAGGGCAAAGAAAAATGGAGCTCTTTGACAAGTAAGTAGAAATCTGCAAATGCTGCACATTCAAAGAAGGAAGATAAAGATGATAAGAAATCAAAAAAGCAGAAATTGTTTTGCAAGTACTGTAAAGGGAATAATCATATCATAAAGAACCATCCAAAACTAGCTGCTAAAGAGGCAAAGAAGAAAGAGGGTGGAATGGTTGTTGAAAGGCCTCTACACCAAAAATAGAGTCTGCTAATCCTGTGCAGGAAGAAGAATGGGCGTTTACTACTGTATGTAGTTTTGACCCATCTTCTCGTGAGTAGTGCATGTCTGCTGTAGACTCAGATGTTTGGTACTTTGAAACTGGGGCGACCAAACATATTACCTCACAGTGTAGTTTCTTCTCTTCACTCGAGCCTGCCCCTACAGGGAATATTGTTACATGCGCCAAAAACTCCTCTTATCATGTTATGGGAGTTGGTAAGATCATTTTGACTACTACTGATGGTAGTTCTTTCACTTTGTCAGATGCTTTATTTGTGCCAGGGATCAAAAAGAACATATTATCAATTTTTGCATTAGCCAAGATTGGCTTGGTTGTGAAATTTGTTGATGACATGTGTACAGTTCATGATCTGTCAAACGGCGATGTGATTATTGCTTCTGGTATTTTATGTCGTGGGCTGTATAAGCTCATAGACTATGAAAGATCTCTAAATGTTTCGGCATGTGTAGTACATGATTCTCAGGCTATATCAGATGCAAAGCTTTGGTATGCACGCTTTGGTCATCTGAATTTTGCTAGTTTACTATGCCTGCAAAAATCTCAAATGGTGTCCTCTTTGCTCAAACTTGAGGCACCTGGAAAACATGTTTGTGAAGGCTGAATTTTGGGCAAAATGCAGCGTTCCTCATTTCCAAAAGATGGTTCAGTTTGGGCTATTTAGAAATTGCAGCTTGTACATAGTGATGTATGTGGTCCCATGCAGACATCTTCTTTTGGAAATTATCTTTACTTCGTGACTTTCATTGATGATTTTTCCAGGCATGCATGGATATATCCATTGAAGGAAAAGTCCAAAGTGTTCATGTGCTTCAAACAGTTTTTAGTTTTGGCTGAAAAATATATCAACATGTAAAATGGGCACCCTCTGTTTAGATCGAGGGGGGGGAATATATGTCTTCTGATTTTAATGCATTTCTGGCTGAACGTGGGATAAAACACCAGTGTACAGTGTTGTATACACCTCAACAAAATGGAGTTGCTAATCAAAAGAACAGGTCACTCAAGGAGATGGCGAGGTGTATGGTCAAGAGTCAAGCTTTACCACATAGTTTCTGGCTTGAGGTTGTCACGTGTGCAGCAGATGTACTTAACAGGTGTCCCACTAAAGCACTGCAGTCTATCACTCCATATGAGGCTTGGCATGATCGCAATCCATCTATTGCTTATCTGCATGTTTTTGGTTGTTTGGCATATGCATTAGTGCCTGAACAACATCGTAGAAAATTGGATGACAAAGCAGTAAAATGTATTTTTGTTGGGTACAGTTCTGAAAGTAAAGGCTATCGTCTGTATCATCCATAGAATAAATGCATTCTGGTTAGCCGTGATGTTGTTTTTGTGGAAGATGCTATTAAGCCATTGCTTTCATGTACTAAGGAGACATCTATTAGCTCCAAAGACATGTATGATACTTTGGTGCCTCTTTTTACAAGTGGATAGTCTAGTGTTGGTCCCAATGAGGCAAGTTCTCAGCCTTTGCACGTTTCATGTGATGATGCAGATCATTCCATTTTTTATGCAGATTTACATGATGCACTAGTTGATGAGAGAGTTGATATTGAGCAGGCAAAAACTATGCCAAAATGGCTGGTGCAGACTTTGTGTGATAGCAAATTAGATGCACCTCTCTCATATCATACTCATTCAAGCTCTCATAGTGCCTCTTTTGCATCAGATTGCTATGCTATGGCTGCATCTAGTCTCTCTGATGAGAATGAGCTTGTTTTGTTTGATGAAGCACAAAAGTCAAAAAATTGGATGGCTGGTATGCAATTTGAATATGATGCTATAATGAAGAATGATAATTGGTCTTTATGTGACTTGCCTCCTAGCAAGAAGCCCATTGCGACTAAGTGGGTATACAAGCTGAAGTGTAAGCCTAATGGTATAGTTGACATGTATAAGGCTAGACTGGTTGCAAAGGGTTATGTGCAGGAAAGACGCATTGATTTTGATGAGACCTTTGCACCTACTTGCCGAATGACTACAATTCGTAGCATCTGTGCACTTGTATCTCATCATGGTTGGAATGTACATCAGTTGGACATTAAACCAACATTTTTGAATGATGACTTGCATGAAGAAGTGTATGTTTTTTAGCCCCGTGGCTTTGTGCAAAAAGGGCATGAAAACCCGGTGTGCATGTTAAAGAAGGCATTATATGGTCTAAAGCAAGCACCACGTGCTTGGTATGAGAAGATACATGCCTATCTGATTGCACATGGTTTTGAGAACAGTCCAACTGAAAGCATCTTATATGTTAAGCATGCTAATGATGTGCTTCTGATCATTGTTGTCTATGTTGACGAGATGCTGCTCACTCCACCTATTGAGAAGCATATTACTGATTTTAAGGCTGATTTGCATGCCTCAAATGTCTAATTTGGGGCATTTGCATCACTATTTGGGCATTCAGTTTATGCAAGCTGATGGTGGAATGGCTTTGTGTCAAACGAAATATATTGCCACATTATTGGAGCGTTTTGGCCTTGAAGACTGTAAACCTATTGGCACTCCTATGGAGACACGTTTACGATTGAGTCTTCATGATGCTAGAGATGCATTTGATGTTGTTCTCTATCAACAGGCTGTTGGATGCTTGATTTACTTATGCATTACTCGGCTAGATATTAGTCTGCTATCTCACAAATGAGCAGGTTTATGCATTGCCCAAGAGTCAAGCATTGGCAGGCGGTTAAGTGCATCTATCTATCTATCTATCTATCTATCTATCTATCTATCTATCTATCTATTGATGGAGAGTGTTAATCTCCAAAAGAACAAGTTAACCTTGAATTTAGATCACCTCTATATCAAGATCAACTTTAGACTCCACCTAATTTAGAGAATCTTCACCAAATTATCAGAAAATTGATTATTCTGAAAAATTCAGTTTCTTCAAAAAAGTCTGCTGCAGATTAGTCACTCATTGACTAATCAATCCTGTAAAGTTTTTGATAAAACTTTGCACAACACTTCACCTTAAGGTTGCGCAACTTTGCCAAGTTAAATCTCTCAAAAAGATTAAGTACACACTGAGAAATGTGTGAAACACTTTACCTATGTCTGAAAGTGCTTCTCTGCAATGGCGACTTTGACACCTGCAACTTCTTAGCACTGGTTCTCCCAAAGTAAATCCCGTTTGATCAAGATCTTTTAGCCATAGATGGCTTATCTTCCAACTTAGATTTTAAGCCCTCATTTGTGTAAAACTTTACACTGTAGACTGAGCAATGATCATTTCATTGAAGATGAAATGTGCGCCAGATTTCTCGACTGTTAGAACATTCTTACATATGAATGTTCCTAATCAAAATTCTCACAGCCTGATTACAATTAACCTCTCAAATTCTAGCCATAGATAGATTAGCTATGGACTTAGATACATGCAAAAGGATTTCTCAAAAGATTAAACACAGAGGGAGCAGACAGCAGAATATCGGGCGCAAAATTTTTCGATTTCTCAAAAAATTTACATCTAAGTGAGGATGGACAATTCACTTACTCTCCATGTGTCTAATGACACTAATTTTTCTCTTCCTATTCTCAAATCTCTTCTGCTCTCTTTGCCCGACGTTTTCCATCATATTTATAGATGAATATATACAAGTGTATGACTAGACAAAGGTATAAGTTAGCTAATGTACATATGTGTACATGTCTTTGGATTTTCTGAACATGTCCTTCCTTCAACCATCTGACTTTGTTTTCTTCTTGACTCCTTGACTTCATTCCTCCATAATTCTTCAATTGATGATTGTCATGCACCAACAGCTCCCCCTCAATCATTAATTGAGGTTCTTCTCTATCTTCTTTACTCCAGCCATATCCTTGAACCTTTGTAGTTTTGGTCCATCTAGACTTTTAGTCATCATATCTGCAACTTGATCTTTTGTGGGAGTGTGTATGACTTCAATCTCTTTCTCAATGACCTTCTCTCTCAGAAAATGATACTGTATTTCAATATGCTTAGTTCTAGCATGAAATACAGGATTAGCTGCCAAGTATAATGAACTCATATTGTCTCCACAAATAATAGGAGTACTCTGAATCACATCAAAAACTTTCAAAAGTGTCTTTAGCCATATTACCTCTTTTGCAGCTTCCACCATACCTTTATATTCTGCCTCTGTAGATGACAAAGCAACTGTATGTTGCTTCTTGGAACACCATGAAATCAATTTGTCTCCTACATAGCACAAGTATCCATGTGTTGATCTTCTATCATCTACATTACCTGCCCAATCTGCATCACTATATATCTTGATTCTTGTATCTGAAGTAAACCCATAGTACAACCCTTCTTTGAGTGTACCCTTGATGTACCTAAGTACTCTTTGTCCTGCAATCCAATGTTCCTTTCTAGGACAATGCATGAATTGTGAAAGCACACCAACTGCATATGACAAGTCAGGCCTTGTCAATGTAGCATAAATCAAGCTACCAACCAAACTTTGATAGAGTTTCATATCTCTGAACTCTTCTCCTCCAAACCTAGACAATTTATGGTTCACTTCCAAAGGTGTAGGTGCAACCCTGCAATCTTCCATTTTAAATTTGGTTAGCAAATTTTTAAGATACCTTTCTTGGGTCACATATACTCCATGTTGAGTATAAGAAATCTCCATTCCCAAGAAGAATGATAGGTTCCCCAAATCACTGATTTTGAACTCTTTCTCCATCTGCTTTTTGATCATTTGTATCCCCTTATCATCTGTTCCTGTAAGTATTATGTCATCAACATAAATACACACATAAATGAATCCATTTTCACTTGCTTTGACTAGCAAGCTACTATCTGCCTTTGATGCTTGAAAACCAAGATCATTCAAGAATTTTACAAGCCTATAATTCCAAGCCCTTGGGGCTTGCTTCAACCCATACAAAGCTCTCTTGAGCTTACACACATAATTTGGACTCACTTGATCTTTGAACCCATCTGGTTGCTCCATGTAGACTTCATCTGAAATGTAACCATTCAAGAAAGCATTTTTAACATCTAATTGAGACAACTTCCAACCTTTCCAAGCAGCAATTGCAATGAGTGTCCTGATGGTTGTCATCTTTGCCACATGACTATAAGTCTCATCATAGTCCACTCCATATGTCTGTGCATACCCTTTCACAACAAGTCTAGCTTTGTACCTAGACACACTTCCATCTGCAAATCTTTTAGTCTTGTAAACCCACTTACATCCAATGATCTTCTGACTATTAGGTTTAGGAACCAAATCCCATGTTTGATTCTCTATCAATGCATCATACTCCTCTTGCATAGCATCTTCCCAATTCTTCTTCCCTTTGGCCTCTTCATATGTAGAAGGGTCTTCATTTGCTTTTACCAAATAAGCATAATCTTTAGTAGTTAAGAATGAAGTGTCATAGCTATACCTTGTAGGTTGCCATTTGTGCCTAGATGATCTCCTAACTTCTGCACTTCTTGAGGTCTCTGGTTCATCACATTCTGGATCAAACCTTGGCCTCTCTTCAACTTCAATCTGCACTTCATTACTCTCACTTTCATCAAGTAATTGAATCTTTGCTTTACCTTTCCTTTGTTCCACTACTTCTTCATCATCTGCATGTACATTATATTTACCTGCATACCAAGTACCTTGCTCATCAAATGTAACATCCTTGGATACAATAAATTGCTTTGTGGATGGACTCCACAACCTGTATCCCATTTGCTTATCATCATAACCAATGAATACATACTTCTCTGCCTTAGGCTCCAACTTATGCCTCAATTGAGATGGCACATATGCATATGCCAAGCATCCAAATATTCTGCAATGATCCAAGGTAGGTTTCTTACCCCACCAAGCTTCATATGGTGTCATACCCTGCAAAGCTTTACAAGGCAATCTATTAACCAAATATGTAGCTGTATTAACTGTTGAAACTCTGATACCACTGACGGAGAGTGTTAATCTCCTTCAGAATAACCTACTCTTGAGATTAGAACACTTCTATACCAAGAGTAAGTCAAAACCTTCACCACACATAAGTCTGCTGCACACTTTCTTCAAATTAATCTTCACAGGTTACTTTGTCTGAAAACTGTTACTTCTGAACAGTCGACTTTACACCTGAAACTTCTAAGTCTTGGTTCTCCTTGAATAGAACCCGTTTAAGCAAATGCTTCTGGTTACGAATAGCTTATCTTCTAACTTAAAGATTAAGCTCTCACTCATGCAAAACTTTAAAGTATGCACTGAGAAATGATCAAAACATTGATCACCGAAAATGCGCCTGTTTCAGTAAACTTTGAACACTCAACACATACGAATGTTCCTACTGACAATTCTCGGTTTCTGTTTACAATCAAACTCTGAAACTTAAGCTATAGATTGATTAACTATAGACTTAGATATCCTCAATAGGATTTCACAAACCATCTAACACAGACGAAGAACACACAGAAATTTCGGCGCAACTTTTCTTCGATTACTGAGACAGTTACAGTTGAGTGATGAGAGGAAAACTCAACTAACTTTACATGTGTCTCATGACATCTAACTTCTCATTCTCTCTTATTCTATGCCTCTCATTCTCTCGGGCCTCTTGCCTCTCCTTTCCTTCTCGTCTTCTCTCCTCTATGCGCCTTTACATTTTTCAGGTATTTATAGATAAATTTGTACAGACTTATAACACTGACTATACTACTATACATATGTGTACAATTTTTCCGGTTCTTCTTCCAAGCTTCAAACTTTGTTCTTTTCTTCCTCTTTCCATCCTTCAACTCTTCATGAACTGAAATCTGTAAAATTGATCTATTCCGGTAACATTCCGGTGACTTTCCGGTGACCTTCCGGTACTGTTCCGGTGACCTTCCGGTGATCTTCTGGTGACCTTTTTTAAGAAATTTTTGCTGAAGTCTCTGCGGACTTAAAGACCTTCAATTGTTGATTGTCTTGCACCAACAGCTCCCCCTCAATCATCAATTGAGGTTTTCTCTGTCTTCATCTTTATTCCTGCCATATTCTTGAACCTTTGTAACTTAGGTCCATCCAAACTTTTTGTAAGCATATCAGCTATCTGATCTTTCGTTGAAGTATGAATTACTTCAATCTCTTTATCCATCACCTTCTCTCTTAGAAAGTGATACTGAATCTCAATATGTTTAGTCCTGGCATGAAAAACAGGATTAGCAGCTAAATATAATGAACTCATGTTATCTCCAAATATGATTGGAGTCCTCTGTATAGCATCAAAACTCTTCATTAAAGTCTTTAGCCAAATCACTTCTTTTGCGGCTTCAACCATGCCTTTGTACTCGGCTTCGGTAGACGACAAAGCAACTGTATGTTGCTTCTTGGAGCACCAGGAGATTAGCTTATCTCCCACATAACACATGTATCCATAGGTTGACCTTCTGTCATCTGGACTACCTGCCCAATCTGCATCACTGTATATTTTGATGTTTGTATCTGATGTAAAACCATAATACAAACCTTCTTTGAGTGTACCTTTAATGTACCTCAACACCCTTTGTCCTGCGATCCAATGTTCTTTCCTTGGACAGTGCATGAACTGAGACAATACTCCTACTGCATATGATAAATCAGGTCTGGTTAAAGTAGCATAGATAAGACTACCAACCAAACTCTGATATTGTCTCACATCTTTGAATTCTTCTCCACCAAACTTACTCAGTTTGTGGTTCACCTCCATTGGAGTAGGTGCTATCCGGCAATCATTCATTTTAAACTTGATTAACAAGTTCTTCAAATATCTTTCTTGGGTCACGAATACTCCATGCTGAGTATATGTGATCTCCATACCCAAGAAGTAAGACAAGTGTCCCAAATCACTTATCTTAAACTCCTTTTCCATTTGCTTCTTGAGTCTTTGTATACCTGACTCATCTGTTCCTGTAAGAATTATATCATCAACATATATGCACATGTATATGAAACCATTATCACTTGCTTTTATAAGCAGACTACTATCTGCTTCAGACACCTGGAAACCAAGTTCTTTCAAGAACTTTACAAGTCTATAATTCCACGCTCTTGGCGCTTGCTTCAAGCCATACAAAGCTCTCTTGAGCTTGCACACATGTTCTGGATACCTTCTATCTCTGAACCCTTGAGGTTGTTCCATGAACACATCATCTGAAATATAACCATTCAGAAAAGCATTTTTCACATCTAACTGACATAACTTCCAACCTTTGCTCGCAGCAACAGCTATGAGCGTTCTGATAGTTGTCATCTTTGCTACCGGACTATAAGTCTCATCATAATCAACTCCATAAGTCTGAGCAAACCCTTTGACAACAAGTCTAGCTTTGTATCTAGACACACTTCCATCTGCAAATCTTTTGGTCTTGTAGACCCACTTACATCCAATAATCTTCTGGCTATTTGGTTTAGGAACTAAATCCCATGTTTGGTTTTCCACCAATGCATCATGTTCTTCCTGCATAGCTTTTTCCCATTTTTCCTTACCTTTTGCCTCTTCATATGTAGAAGGGTCTTCATCTGCTTTCACTATGTAAGCATAATCTTTCGTAGCCAAAAATGAAGTATCATAACTGTACCTTGTAGGTTGCCATCTATTTCTTGATGACCTTCTGAGTTCTCCGGTCCTTGAAGTTTCTGGTTCTTCACACTCAGGATCAAATCTTGGCCTTTCTTCAGCTTCTTCCTGCACTTCATAATTTTCTTCTTCATCAATTATTTGAATCTTTGATTTACCTTTCTTTTGACTCACTTCTTCTTCATCACCTGTATTGTTATTAACTGTTCCTGTATACCAAGAACTCTGCTCATCAAACGTAACATCTTTCGATACCAGAAAATGTTTTGTGGATGGATTCCACAACCTGTATCCCATCTGTCTGTCATCATAACCAATGAAGACATATTTTTCAGCTTTAGGCTCCAACTTGTGCCTTAATTGTGATGGCACATATGCATATGCCACACATCCAAATACTCTGCAATGATCCAGGGTAGGTCTTTTACCCCACCAGGCTTCATATGGTGTCATACCTTGCAGGGCTTTGCATGGTAACCTATTGACCAAATAAGTAGCTGTGTTTACAGCTTCAGCCCATAAATAATTAGGGCAATTTTTCTCATTCATCATGGACCTTGCAAACTCAACAATAGTCCTGTTCCTTCTTTCTGCTACACCATTTTGTTGAGGAGAATATCTGCAAGTAACTTCTCTTTTTATACCTGCATTCCATAAGTAGTCACTGAATTCATTTGAGAAATACTCTCCCCCTCCATCTGACCTTAGTCTCTTCAGTCTATGACCTGTAGTTCTTTCTGCATACGCATGATAATGTCTGAATGTATTAAATACTTCTGACTTATCTTTGATCACATAAATAGTGATCCATCTGGTAGCATCATCAACATAAATCACATAATATCTTGATCCACTTATACTAAAATCTTTTGATGGTCCCCACACGTCTGTGTGTACCAACTCAAGCTTCTCTGAGTGCATAAAACCATGCTTGGTATAAGAATTCTTATGAGCCTTACCAAACTGACATGCCTCGCATTTGTATGTCATATGTTGACCTGCAACATTAGGCAATCCAAGCACCGAACCATTGTTAACCATATCTTTAATACCTCTTTCATTGAAATGTCCAAGTCTTTTGTGCCAAAGATCTAACTCAGAAATTTTCTGTCCTTCATATGTAAACATGGCCTGACCAATGTTACCTTGAATCTTCAGCGTAAACAGTCTTCCTTCTTTTTTCCCTGAAACAATCTGTTTATATCCCTGACTGGGATCTTCCACGTATACTCCTTCATTAGTGAATCTTACTTCATATCCTTTTTCAACAATTTGTCCTACACTTATCAAATTCTTAGGAATTGTAGGAACATACAGAACCTTACCCAATAAGGTACTGCCATCTTTGGCTTTTACTGATCCAATCGACTTCACTTTATGCTTTGTGTTGTCACCTGTCTGAACAACATGATTAGAAACTTTATTCTCCAAGTCAGTCATCAGTGATATGTTTCCACTCAGGTGATTACTACATCCTGAGTCAATGTAGAAGACTCTTTGATCTTCATTCTGACTTTCACAAGTAGCATTCAATATCATCGTTGAATCCTCCTTCTGTTCTGAAGCGTAATTGTAGTAGGTATTGTTATATTGTTGACTTTGGAATCCTCTACCTGCATTTCTTCCAAAGTAACTCCTACCACCTCTGCCTCTGAAATTTCCTCTTTGATTTCTGCCACCTCTTCCTCTTGCATTGTAGTTTTGACTATATCCATTATTACTTTGAGTATTGTGCCAACAATCATTAGCTAAATGATTTGTCTTACCACAAATCCAGCAGGCTTTGCCTCCATCTTTGTTGTTTCTGCCTTTTCCTCTACCTTTGCCACCTCCTCTTTGTTGGTGTGTGAAACACCACAAGAACTAAACTAATGTGGTATTAGAAGACCTCCATAACCATCATTAGCTTAGCAATACTCACATTGTAAGTCTTCATCTCTAAACTTAGTGAAAATCCAAATTTCACTTCACAGAAATCTGCGCCTTTTCTTCAATCCTTCAATCTGACCTGTATTAGCTTAATCTTTGCTAAATCTTTTGATTACTTGCTAAGAGAAGTTCTTGCTAGTGTTAAGCAACACATAACAAACAAAACTTTCAAGCAATAACTTCACAATCCTCTGATTTTGTACCAATCTTTACACTATGTCTGAAAACTGAAAATTTACTTCATCGATTTGACATACTTTCACTCTTAAACTGATTTCTCTGAGTAAGCGTCCCGTTTCTCAAAGATCTTTTGATCAAATGTAGTTGAGGATAATAGCTTTCAAACGAGCTATCACTTACAAAAAACTTTACACCATGCTTCGAGATCTGACCTTCAGAAGATCAGTCAAATGTGCGCCAGAAAAGTCGTAACTGTCAACTAACTTTCATAGTCATATGAAATGACTTGAGACTCAATGTACAATAGGAATTAGACACAATGATTCTACACAAACATGTATTGATTATCAGAGAAGGTGTGTACAAAATGGCTTGGCCTAATTTTGCTCACAGCCATGGAAAACTCTATCAGACTCAGAAGTTTTCTCTCACCATCTCTCTCAGAAATTACACGACTTTTCTCTACTCCCTCAAACTACAAAATTGAGTTCTCTCATACATGTTTCTGACTCAAATTAACTTATATACCTATGGTTTACATTCATCTAGACTTGAACTCGTAAGTTCTAAAGATCAATTACAAATCTAGACTCTAATGTTGCACTAATTTACAATAGTAAAATTGTCCCTTCACTTAGGCTTGATTTTCTGTAGGTCTTTCCTTCACTTCTTCTTTCCTCCATCATATGTCTCCATATGTCTTCATATATCAATGCCTAATTAGTGAGTGAAGCCCCAACAGCTCCCCCTCAATCACTAATTAGCATAATTTGACTTCTTCACATAATCTTCTTCTCTTTTATTCCTGCCATCTCCTTGAACTTACTTGTCTTTACTCCATCCAAGCTTTTTGTCATAATATCTGCAATCTGATCTTTTGTGGAAGTATACACCACTTCAATTTCTTTCTCCATTACCTTTTCTCTAAGAAAATGATACTGTATCTCTATGTGCTTTGTCCTTGCATGAAACACAGGATTTGCTGCAAGATATAATGAACTCATGTTATCTCCATGAATAATGGGTATACCTTGATCAATTCCCAAGCTTTTGAATAATGTCTGCATCCATATGACTTCCTTTGCTGCTTCCACAAGTCCTTTGTATTCAGCTTCTGTTGATGATAAGGCCACTGTGTGTTGTTTCTTTGAACACCAACTCACAAGCTTATCTCCAATGTATATCATGTAGCCATGAGTAGACCTTCTATCATCTTGACTTCCTGCCCAATCTGAATCACTATAGGCTCTCAATCTTATATCTGATGTAAAAGGATAATACAATCCTTCTTTCAAAGTCCCTTTGATATATCTAAGGACTCTTTGACCTGCAATCCAATGTGGATCCTTTGGACAATGCATGAATTGGGAAAGAACACCAACTGCATAACTAAGATCAGGCCTTGTTAGAGTTGCATAAATCAAACTTCCAACTAAAGATTGATACTTCCTCATGTCTTTGAACTCTGCACCAACATATCTACTGAGTTTGTGATTGACTTCTAATGGTGTAGATGCCTCTCTGCAATTCTCCATGTTGAACTTCTTTAGAAGATTCAAGAGATACCTTTCTTGTGATACATAAATGCCATGCTCTGCATAAGTGATTTCCATTCCAAGAAAATATGACAATTTTCCTAGATCACTTATCTTGAATTCTCTTTCAAGTAGCTTCTTCACCTCCTTGATTCCTTCATTTGAGGTACCTGTAATTATAATGTCATCTACATATATACAAATGTAGATCATACCTTCATCTGTTCTTTTGATAAGTAAACTTGCATCTGCCTTTGAACTTTGATACCCAAGGTCATTAAGATACTTTACAAGTCTATAATTCCAAGCTCTTGGAGCTTGCTTCAAACCATAAAGGGCTCTTCTCAACCTGCAAACATAATTTGGAAACTTATGATCTGCAAACCCTTGAGGTTGCTCCATGTAAACCTCATCTGATATATATCCATTCAAAAATGCATTCTTAATGTCCAATTGACTCAATGTCCATCCTTTTGATGCTGCAATGGCAATGATTGTTCTTATGGTTGACATCTTTGCCACAGGACTGAATGTCTCATCATAATCTATGCCAAATGTTTGAGCATAGCCTTTAACCACCAATCTAGCTTTGTATCTGGCTATAGTTCCATCTGCATGCTTCTTAACTTTGTAAACCCATTTGTTTCCAATCACTTTCTTACCATTAGGTTTTGGGACAAGTTCCCAAGTTTTGTTCTCTTCAAGAGCATCAAATTCTTCCTTCATTGCTACTTCCCAATGTCTCTTACCCTTTGCTTCATCATAGCTTTGAGGTTCTTCATCTTCCTTAACCATGTAAGCATAATTTTTCTGAGTCAAGTAAGAAGTGTCATATGAATACCTTGTAGGTTGATTCCTTATTCTGGTTGACCTTCTTGGTTCACACTCTTCATGTCTATCTGGATGTACTTCTTCATCAAATATTGGTCCATCTTCATTCCTTCTATATGATCCAACTCTTGATGTGCTTGCTTGCATATGTTCTTCATCTCCATCTATCTGCATATGTGATTTACCTCTTGCACTCCTTCTTATCTCTTCTTCAAATGTTTCAAGATCACATTCTTTATCTGCATACCAACTCTTCTGTTCATCAAAAGTCACATCTCTGGAAACAATAAAATGTTTAGTTAAAGGACTCCATAGTCTATAACCCATTTGTTTTTCATCATACCCAATAAACACATATTTTTCTGCCTTTGGTTCAAGCTTATGTCTGAGTTGTGATGGTACATAAGCATAGGCAATTGACCCAAACACTTTACAATGATCAAGTGTTGGTTTCTTACCCCACCAAGCTTCATAAGGGGTCATACCATTCAAAGCTCCACATGGTAACCTATTCACAAGGTATGTGGCTGTATTTACAGCCTCAGCCCAAAGATAATTAGGGCAATTCTTTTCCTTTAACATTGCTCTTGCAAATTCAACCAATGTTCTATTCCTCCTTTCTGCCACCCCATTATGTTGAGGTGTATACCTGCAAGTTATCTCTCTCTTGATACCTGCATTCCAAAGATAGTCATTAAATTCTTGGGAGAAGTATTCTCCCCCTCCATCAGACCTTAGCCTCTTGAGTTTGTGGCCTGTAACTCTTTCTGCATAAGCATGAAAATGTTTGAAGGCTCCAAAGACTTCTGATCTTTCCTTTAGAACATAAAGGGTTATCCACCTTGTAGCATCATCAATAAACAAAACATAATACCTAGATCCATTTATTGAACCTTCTTTTGTTGGTCCCCATACATCTGTATGTATGAGTTCAAGCAAACCATCATGCTTGAAACCTTTCTTCTGAAATGGTTGTCTATGAGCTTTTCCCATCTGACAAGCTTCACACTTGTATATCATATGTTGATTCTTTACATTTGGTAGTCCCAATACAGATTGATTCTCCACCATAGTTTTGATTCCTCTTTCATTGAAATGTCCCAATCTTTTATGCCAAAGATCTAACTCTGTAATTACTTCATCACCATGTGTAATTAGGGCTTGACCAACATTTCCTTGCACTTTGAGAGTAAAAAGTCTACCTTCCTTCTTACCACAAACAATGGGTTTGTATGCATCCTCTGGATCTTCAACAAATACCCCTTCATTTGTAAATCTGACTTGAAAACCTTTTTCCACTATTTGTCCAACACTAATCAAATTCTTTGGTATTGTTGGAACATACAAAACATTTGTTAATAAATCAGCTCCACTCCTGCACTTCACTTTTCCAATTGAATGCACATTATGTTTTGTATTGTCACCTGTTTGTACTGTATGACTTGAATTTCCTTCTTCCAATTCTGACAATAATTCTATATTACCTGATAAATGATTTGAACAACCAGAGTCAATATAGAACACCTTGAGATCCTCCTTCTCTGATGAACTAATTGAATTCATCATCAATGTTGTATGGTTGTCATTCTGGGTATCATTTGCATAATTGTAATATGTAGTGTTGTATGATTGGTTCTGATTCCAATTTCTTCCACCACCTCTACCAAAACTTCCTCTTGAATTATGTCTTCCTCTTTGAAATTGATTCTGAAACCTTCCACCTCTTCCTCTGCCATTGTTGTTCTGATTTTGGCTTGCTCCTTGTTGATTGTGCCAACAATCATATGCTAGATGATTGCTCAATCCACAAATCCAACATGTCTTCTTGTTATTGTTCTGATTACCTCTACCTCTTCCATTACCTCGACCTTTGCCTCTGCCAAAACCTCTTCCTCTTGCATAATTTGCTTGAGTTGTTGACTCTTCTTCATCCTTTGCTTTGCCTTTATCTCCTTTCTTTTTGTTCTTCACATACATTGCAGAACTTTGACCTTTGTCTCCATCTGACTTTAAGTCTTGCTCAAATGTAAGCATCAATCCAAGTAATTGATTCAATTCTGGCACATAATGGTTTAATGAGAGTTCTGTTGAAAGTACAAAAGGCTTCCACCTTTCATCACCTCTTAATCCTGCAAGTAATTGAGCTATCAACCTATGATCTTCAATATCCTCATCAATAGATCCAAGGCTATCTGCCAAGTCTTTCATCTTAGTGACATAATCACTAATGTTCTGATTTTGCTTCTTCTTGAATGTGGTGAACTCTGACCATAAGCTAGCTTTCCTAGCTTTAGTGGTGTTTTGGAAGTGATCTTCCAAAGCATTCCAAATATCTTCAGCTGTTTCTAAACCTCTGATGTGTGGCAATAAATGATCTGTAATAGTGTTGTATATATAAGCTCTTGCACTTGCATCTCTCTTCTGCCATAGCTTCAAAGCTTCTAGCTCTTCCTTCCTTGGATGACTTTCATCTTCAAATTTAGGCTTCTCCTCTTCACCTGTCACATATACCATTAAGTCCTTACTCATAAGTAAGGCCTCCATCCTCATTACCCAAGCAGGATAGTTATCTCTGTCCAATTTGTCAATGGACACATGATCTGCCATGGTATCCTTGCTTCTGCTTCAACCTGTAAGTGTAAGGTTAAAGATTGATACCTTTTGTAGACCTTTACCCTTGGGAGCAACTTCGAAATACTCTTCTGATGACTTTGGTTGTTGAACACCTCAGCTTCCTCCTTCTTTGATAAAGAACTCTTCAAATCTTCTTGTATCTGCTCTCCTTTACTTCTCGAGGACCTTATCTGCTCTGATACCACTTGTTGGTGTGTGAAACACCACAAGAACTAAACTAATGTGGTATTAGAAGACCTCCATAACCATCATTAGCTTAGCAATACTCACATTGTAAGTCTTCATCTCTAAACTTAGTGAAAATCCAAATTTCACTTCACAGAAATCTGCGCCTTTTCTTCAATCCTTCAATCTGACCTGTATTAGCTTAATCTTTGCTAAATCTTTTGATTACTTGCTAAGAGAAGTTCTTGCTAGTGTTAAGCAACACATAACAAACAAAACTTTCAAGCAATAACTTCACAATCCTCTGATTTTGTACCAATCTTTACACTATGTCTGAAAACTGAAAATTTACTTCATCGATTTGACATACTTTCACTCTTAAACTGATTTCTCTGAGTAAGCGTCCCGTTTCTCAAAGATCTTTTGATCAAATGTAGTTGAGGATAATAGCTTTCAAACGAGCTATCACTTACAAAAAACTTTACACCATGCTTCGAGATCTGACCTTCAGAAGATCAGTCAAATGTGCGCCAGAAAAGTCGTAACTGTCAACTAACTTTCATAGTCATATGAAATGACTTGAGACTCAATGTACAATAGGAATTAGACACAATGATTCTACACAAACATGTATTGATTATCAGAGAAGGTGTGTACAAAATGGCTTGGCCTAATTTTGCTCACAGCCATGGAAAACTCTATCAGACTCAGAAGTTTTCTCTCACCATCTCTCTCAGAAATTACACGACTTTTCTCTACTCCCTCAAACTACAAAATTGAGTTCTCTCATACATGTTTCTGACTCAAATTAACTTATATACCTATGGTTTACATTCATCTAGACTTGAACTCGTAAGTTCTAAAGATCAATTACAAATCTAGACTCTAATGTTGCACTAATTTACAATAGTAAAATTGTCCCTTCACTTAGGCTTGATTTTCTGTAGGTCTTTCCTTCACTTCTTCTTTCCTCCATCATATGTCTCCATATGTCTTCATATATCAATGCCTAATTAGTGAGTGAAGCCCCAACACTCTTCCTCTTAGGAAGTTGGCCTGGCTAGTTGTTCCTTCATCTTCATTTGCTTGTTGCTTTCCTTTGCTATTCTTCTTTTTATCTTTCGAGTACATTGCGTGACCTGCACTCTTGTCACCATCTCCTTTAACATCCTGCTCAAACGTTAGCATATGACCTAACAACTGATTTAAATCTGGAGTGAAATGATCAAGCGATAACTCCGTAGACAAAATAAACGGCTTCCATTTGTCATCACCTCTTAAGCCTGTAAGAATTTGCCTTACCAATTTATCCTCTTCGATATCTTCATCAACCGCACCTAACGCATCTGCAATGTCTTTCATTCTTGTCACATAGTCTGAAACGGACTGAGAAGCCTTCTTCTTGAAGGTTGTAAACTCTGCCCATAAGGATGCCTTTCTTGACTTAGTAGTATTCTGGAAATGCTCCTCCAAAGCATTCCAAATGTCCGTTGCACTTTCAAGACCTCGAATATGAGGTAGCAAGTAATCATTTACTGCCATATAGATAATGCTTCTAGCTTGCGCATCTTTCTTCATCCAGTTTTTCAGATCTGCTAACTCTTCCCTAGTCGGAACACTAGGATCTTTGAACTGTGGCTTTTCTTCTTCTCCTGTGATATAAGCTATCAAATCTTTGCTCATAAGATGAGCTTCCATCCTCATTGACCACGCAGGATAGTTTTCCCTATCCAGTTTCTCTATCTGTAGAGAATCTCCCATCTTGTGTCTTCCTGTATATTGAAAACTTCAACCTTTACAAGTAATGTATGTACCTTTACTTCAAATTAGACTCCGTTTGTCTTTCTTGATGCCGTATGATCTCTTCTTCAGGTTTCGCCTTCAAGCTTTCACCTTTTAGTCCTTTGGTTGTTGAATTCTTTGTAACCGCAGCAAACGGGAACCTCCTTTCTTTGATTTTGATGTCTCCAGTTCTAAAACTACTGTACCTGGCTCTGATACCACTGTTGAAACTCTGATACCACTGACGGAGAGTGTTAATCTCCTTCAGAATAACCTACTCTTGAGATTAGAACACTTCTATACCAAGAGTAAGTCAAAACCTTCACCACACATAAGTCTGCTGCACACTTTCTTCAAATTAATCTTCACAGGTTACTTTGTCTGAAAACTGTTACTTCTGAACAGTCGACTTTACACCTGAAACTTCTAAGTCTTGGTTCTCCTTGAATAGAACCCGTTTAAGCAAATGCTTCTGGTTACGAATAGCTTATCTTCTAACTTAAAGATTAAGCTCTCACTCATGCAAAACTTTAAAGTATGCACTGAGAAATGATCAAAACATTGATCACCGAAAATGCGCCTGTTTCAGTAAACTTTGAACACTCAACACATACGAATGTTCCTACTGACAATTCTCGGTTTCTGTTTACAATCAAACTCTGAAACTTAAGCTATAGATTGATTAACTATAGACTTAGATATCCTCAATAGGATTTCACAAACCATCTAACACAGACGAAGAACACACAGAAATTTCGGCGCAACTTTTCTTCGATTACTGAGACAGTTACAGTTGAGTGATGAGAGGAAAACTCAACTAACTTTACATGTGTCTCATGACATCTAACTTCTCATTCTCTCTTATTCTATGCCTCTCATTCTCTCGGGCCTCTTGCCTCTCCTTTCCTTCTCGTCTTCTCTCCTCTATGCGCCTTTACATTTTTCAGGTATTTATAGATAAATTTGTACAGACTTATAACACTGACTATACTACTATACATATGTGTACAATTTTTCCGGTTCTTCTTCCAAGCTTCAAACTTTGTTCTTTTCTTCCTCTTTCCATCCTTCAACTCTTCATGAACTGAAATCTGTAAAATTGATCTATTCCGGTAACATTCCGGTGACTTTCCGGTGACCTTCCGGTACTGTTCCGGTGACCTTCCGGTGATCTTCTGGTGACCTTTTTTAAGAAATTTTTGCTGAAGTCTCTGCGGACTTAAAGACCTTCAATTGTTGATTGTCTTGCACCAACATTAACAGCCTCAGCCCACAAATAATTTGGGCAATTCTTCTCTTTCATCATGGACCTTGCAAACTCAACAAGAGTCCTATTTCTTCTTTCTGCTACCCCATTTTGTTGAGGAGAGTACCTGCAAGTAACTTCTCTCTTTATACCTGCATTCCACAAATAATTATTGAACTCATTTGAAAAATACTCTCCCCCTCCATCTGACCTTAGTCTCCTCAATTTTTGACCTGTAATCCTTTCTGCATATGCATGATAGTGTTTAAATGTATTAAACACTTCTGACTTTTCCTTAATCACATAAATTGTGATCCACCTGGTAGCATCATCAACATATATGACATAATATCTTGAACCATTTATACTAAAGTCCTTTGAAGGACCCCACACATCTGTATGCACCAATTCAAGTCTTTCTGAATACATAAACCCATGCTTGGAATAGGATTGCTTATGAGCCTTACCTAATTGACATGCCTCACATCTGTATGTCATGTGTTGACCTGCAATGTTAGGCATTCCAAGCACTGAATCATTGTTAATCATTTCTTTGATACCTCTTTCATTAAAATGTCCAAGTCTTTTGTGCCAAAGATCCAATTCTGACATCTTCTGCTCTCCATATGTGAACATAGCATGTCCAACATTTCCTTGTACCTTCAATGTGAAAAGCCTTCCTTCTTTCTTTCCTGCAATAACTTGTTTATACCCTTGACTAGGGTCTTCCACATAAACTCCATCATTTGTGAACCTTACCTCATATCCTTTTTCCACAATTTGACCTACACTGATCAAATTCTTTGGAATTGTGGGAACATAAAGTACCTTACTCAGAAGAGTGCTCCCATCCTTAGCTTTGACTGAACCAATTGACTTTACCTTATGCTTTGTATTATCACCTGTCTGCACTGTATGATTAATTGCATTATGATCTAGGTCAATCATCAAAGCAATATTTCCACTTAAATGATTACTACATCATGAATCAATATAGAACACTCTCATGTCCTCATGTGAGGTTTCACATGTATTCATAATGAGAGTCGAATCCTCCTTTTGATCTGATGCATAGTTGTAGTAGGTGTTATTATAGGATTGACTTTGGAAGTTTCTTCCACCACCTCTTCCAAAAGAATTCCTACCACCTCTACCTCTGAAATTTCCTCTCTGAAATCTACCTCCTCTTGCTCTTTGATTAAAGTTCTGATAATTACCATTGTTTTGATTATTATGCCAACAATCATGAGATAGATGATTGGTCTTACCACATATCCAACAAGCTCTTGCATTCTCTTTGTTGTTTCTGCCTCTTCCTCTACTTCTGCCATTTCCTCTTCCTCTTATGAAGTTTGCTTGGTTTGATGTACCTTCTTCTTCACCTGATTGTTGCTTCCCTTTGTTGACTTTCTTCTTGTCTTTAGAATACATTGCATGTCCTGCACTCTTATCAACATCTCCTTTGATATCATTCTCAAAAGTTAGCATATGACCTAACAATTGATTCAAATCAGGAGTAAAGTGATCTAATGAAAGTTCTGTAGATAAAATGAAAGGCTTCCATTTCTCATCTCCTCTTAGTCCTGTGAGTATTTGTCTTACCAATTTGTCTTCTTCAATATCTTCATCAACTGCACCTAAAGAATCTGCAATGTCCTTCATCTTTGTCACATAATCAGAAATTGATTGTGAGGCCTTCTTCTTGAAGGTAGTAAATTCTGCC
>CM035432.1:18519298-18574298 GCA_020310875.1 Ceratopteris richardii | reverse complement strand
TAATACTAAGCACATCTATTCCCAAAATGGAAGGTTTCTTCACATCTCTAGTATATGCAAGTTATCTATTTTGATGCAAAAATTTGGAAATGATGCTCCAAAGGTCTTACTAGTTCCAAATGCATTATTGTGAAGATAAAGGAGTATATTAAGCATCCTTAGAGTTAACTTGGAAGGTTTAGAGAAGGTTTTGTGCAGCATTAGCTCATCTTTGGAACCTATCATATCCATCTCCTCACACCTCTCTCGCATTCTCCCTTTCTATTCTTCCACTCCAACTTTGCACATCCATAAGTGAGTGTCTTCATGTTTCCATGAGGATCCTAATCCTATGGAATGCACCAAATCTATGTCATCAGTGGCTCTATGGATGGGGTTCCACTCTAAAGGGGCCCCGTCTCTATGAGAGTAGTCTTTGAGATTGACTTTAGTTATAACACCTAAGTGTTGCAAATACAAGGAACTGGTTCCCCAATCTCCCAGTACTTGCAATTGTCTCATGAATGTTCTTCACAAAATCATCTCATAGACTTGGTTTTTGCTAAAGTTACATATGGCAAAAGTATGCTCAAATTCTATACCACAAGTAGTGAGAATCATCCCTTCTAGCACTCCTCAGGGTCTCTCTATGTGACCATTAGCCAACTCTAATTTCATTCTTATTGGTGTGAGTGCCAGTTTGCCCCAATGCTTCCATAAGGAAGTGTTATCAATTGCCACTCCGACACTTGAGTCCAAAATAGCCTTCGTTGTGTATCCCTGATAAGTGATAGAGAGATAAGTGTTTCCTACTTCTCCTTCACTCATATCTTCTATCTTATCCAAGGGAATTTTTGGTACTATCTGATGTGGCCCTACCTAGGAATGGGTTTTCCTTACTTCAGGCACTTGGTTGGCTAAGTGGTTCCATAATTCCAGCTTTACTTTAAGTATCTCTTCTAAGGTGAGATGACACCATACTTTAGTATTCTTCACTACTTTGGTATTTCTAGGCAAGACCGTGTCTTTGTTTCTTACCACAATAGTGGGTGTTCTCATACAAGTGGACGCTGCTTCCCATGCACCTATAAAATGAGTCAATTCTTATAATGAATTAGACTCAAAATCTTATCATTCACTAGACTATGTATCCTCTTGTTCTTCATAGATAGAAGGAATATTTTGTGGGAATTGATAATGTAGGTCATCCACAATTTCAATGGGAGGAGGATTTTCACTTTCTTCAGCCCATTTCTCTTAGAAATTCTTGTGATTATGGATTTATAAAAGCAAAGATTCTTGACTCACTGGAGTTGGGAACATAAGCATCCTTGCGTGGAATGCTTATCCTTTCACTTCTTATATTAATCACTTGTGATGTAGCTTGCTTTCCCAACTTAGCTGTCATCTTTTCAAATCTTTCTAATATACGGTCAAAGTGTAACTGTGTTTTGTCTGAGGCTTTGTAGTTGAAAAGACGAATAGCTCAAACATGGTTTGTTTCAGTTCTACCATTTTTGCACATGGCTTGGTTAGTTCAATGTCTAGGTCAGCCCTAGGGTAGCACTTGTCTAGTTCCATTACATTTTGCCCTTCATGGATTCTGGCTTGATACGCTTTAAGCATCATGTCCAAGTCCTCAAGAGTAGGATCTTCTAAGACTGATCCTACTCTAGGTGGTGGTGAATTAATGGGAAGGTTTGGGATGGATGGGGATGGTGGATTTTGAGAGTGCATTTGAGATGCAATTTCAATTATCTTGGCTTTTGTTTCTCTTAAACTTTTCTCAAGTATGTTCATCTTCTTTGACTATTACCTTTTCATTCTCTCACGTCTATCCTTCCAAGATCTTGTCCTTTTCTTAGCTAGGCTCTCAATCTCACTAACCTCATAATTTTTTTCTTGACCTAAGCCTTGGATTTGTTGTAATGCGTGAGCTCTAGTGACTACTTGCACTAGGGCAATGGAAGTCACACTTCTATTAGAATCTACTACTAAACAAATGAGGTTAACAAGAGTGATCTTTGGCACATTGTTTGGGTTCTTAGGAGAATCCCATAAGAGGTTCTCCTTCCCAAAATCTAGAAAAAAACCTTGAACTATCACTGTTTGGGGTTGCATAGGTGTAGGTATAGGGCAATCACAAATGAACTGATGTCCCTAGCATCTATAGCATGGTCCTCTATGTACTAGGTTCTTATTTGTCTCGATTGGGCACTAGAGTTAGGCTTTGTGCACATGACATTAGAGTATTCTCGCTCCCAACTAGGCTCACTAGGATTTTTGTAAGGGTAAGTCTCATTATGCTCTTGTGACTCCATATAGTAAGCTGGCAGACTATCAATATGAGTCAAGTAAAAACTGTGAATATTGAGGTCACTTTTTGAAATCAATGGCAATGCTTGCATAATGTCCTATTCAAATTTTCTTCAGCAACTACATACTTCAATAGGATCACATTGGCTAGAGGTGGAGGTTGTTGAACTAACACTGGTTGAGGCCTTTGTTGAGCTTGATAGGGTGGCTGGTAGGGTTACTAAGGCAAAGTATTGGTGTAGTGGATACTGGTTTGGATGTCTCCCTTCCTATTGATATGGCTAAAGATAGTGTTGCCTAACTACTTGCTTATTATATGGGCAATCTTGTGTGGTGTGGTTAGTATACCTCCATTCCATTGTGCAGTATTGGTTGTTAGGGTTCACTTTGGGTTTAGCTATGACTGGGTAAACATTGGCCATGTGGTCTCCTCCATAGGTATAACAACGTTTCACTAAGACATATCTAGGCATATGTTTGCTAGAGACATCTAACTTCTAAGCTACATTATCTGCGAGTTCCTCAATAGATGTAGATGGTTTGGAGGTGATACTAGTGGAGCTAACAAAATCTTTATAGATTTTTCTCTAATTCATCACCCAGATTATCCTCAATGTCTATGCACATGCATACACAATGTTCTATGAATGTAGGTTCCTTCAAGTACACATAAGATGTCAATTTGGGACTTAAGAAACCATCTAGAAATAAAGCCAGTTGTTTGGGTGGTGTGGGTCTCCTATGCCATTGAAGTAGTTATCTATGGACTTAACCAACTTTGTAGGCCTAGGATGTTCTCTAGGCCTTGGAAAGGGACACTCATTCATGCCTCTTTGAAGTCTTGGGCCTCTATGCCTTTCATTATCCATTCTACCTACTTTTTCTCTAGTCCTTTCTCTTCCAAGTGCAAAACTTACTTAAGGCTTGTGTCCACTCTTGTTCTTCTGAATTCCATGATCTTGGGATGTTCTAGCTCCTTGGTGGCCAAAAGAGACATTTGATCTTGGTTGGGGAAAAACAAATTGACCCTTCCATGTGGAGGCATGCCTACTATGCTCCAATACCACAAACACTCTCTCTGAGGTGTTGTCTAAGTAGACCTTCTTTCTTGGTGTATCTTTAAATTAATATATGGTAACTACCCAAACTTTGTTTGGCTGGTCAAGTTTATATCTCCAAAATGCCTCGTGTGTTTGTGTGTTCAAGAATAACTCTGTGCTCTTATTATCTTGGGGGATCCACTCTGGGGTAATCACTCTAGTTAAGATTGATTTGCCTCTATGAAGCCTAGGCTCTCCTCCTAGGGTTCCTTGTTCTAGGTCTTCCATTTTTGTCTCACGAATGACAACTCCAAACTCATATGTCCTATCGGGTAAGCTCATGACCATGTACATGGTTCCCTCTTTATCAATGTATGAGCCTTCTTCAAACTTGACCATTGGGTGATTTAGTCCAATTGGCTTATATGGATTCTTAATTTGGACATAAAAACTTCTTAGACCATCCTCATATGTGTGAGCATCTTATCAGTTGGTCCTCATGTTTTCTTATTGAGTCCTATATGGCCTTTTTAGATTTTCTAGGTATGCAACACTAGAACTGTTGGATGTGATGGCTGGGTACAATCAGAAGATCAAGGTGGTGCTGCTAGACCTTCTTCACACCTGCCCTTTCTTTTCTTCAGATATGGTTAGGAGACTCCTTGAGCTTCCAAATGACACCAAGAAACTATATATGTGCTTTACAAAGTGATTGAGTAATGATCAAATCAAAACAGATAGGTTTGAACCTTCATAAGTCCAAAAAACTTGCTATTCCTGTAATGACACCTGCTCAGTCCTAAGCTCAGTGTGTCCAGCACACTTACAATTGGTCTAATTCCTTCTGGGAGTATTAAATTAACTTAACAAGCTACCATTAGCAAGTTAAATCACTCCAAATGATAAACTATACACTGAGCATGATGTTTAGCAAACTCAGGGACACCCCCGACTTTTTAGGAATCACACAGAAATATACCAGTGATCACTTCGATGGCGATTTCTCCCAATTGGCTGAATAGATTGACTTGAAACTTTGTAGTGTTGTAGAATGCTTTGAGCTGGTTCCAATGAGCCCTTGATCATCAAAATTGGTTCAGTAGATCTTGAGATATGCCCTGTTGAAGTTGACAGACTTGGAGGTAGTCACTCAGAGAAAACACAGAGTAAAAACTATGAGTATATGTATTGATACTATCAAATGTACATTCCCATTGGCATGTAAAATGATGCCCAATGGTACTCAGAGGTGTAGGCTAATGATTAGCTCTCACACACTCACTGAATCTCTTGGATTAGCCTCGGGAAGAGTGTAACATCACCCGCGACTTTTACATTGGTTTTTATAGAAGATTTTTGAATGAATTTGAATTTGAATTCAAATTAAAGCTCCCTTGATTCTCTCCACTAGACTTAGGGAGATATTCCCTCAACTAGATCATCTAATTTTTCCACGACTCTAGTCTAGTAGGTATGATTACATTATTGATAAAGTCACATGGACTTTTACATGAGATAAAAGTAAGAATCAATAAGACTGAGTTCACATGATTATTGACTCTTGTGAATGTATCATCCAGGGGTTCAATCTTTTATGCTTTCCAAGGATTCAATAGTCCAAGCTTCATGTTGGGTCTTCAAGAGCACAAAGCAAAGCCAAGTGTTAAGGCTTGTTTGCACCAACAGCTCCCCCTCAAGCCAAACACTTGCTTGAGTCTTCATCTTTAGTCTTCAATGATATCCTGTAATCCAATCATGGATTTAAACCTGCATAGCTTGCTCCCATCCAAAGCTTTTGTAAGCAAATCTGCACATTGAATATTAGTGGACACATATGATAATTGGATTTCTTTGCTAAGTAATTTCTCCCTCACATAGTGGTAATGCACCTCTATGTGTTTTGTCCTAGCATGATACACAGGATTAGCAGCTAAATGGAGTGAACTTGTATTATCACCAAATATGATAGGTGGCCTTGTGTATAGGCCCAATTCTGAATAGAGTAACTTCAACCATATTGCTTCTTGAGTGGCATTGGCTAGCCCTCTGTACTCTGCCTCAGTAGATGATAGAGCCACTGTGGGTTGTTTCTTGGATGACCAAGAAATAGGTTTATCACCTGCAAAGCATATGTAACCAGATGTACTCCTCCTGTCATCCTTGCAACCTGCCCAATCTGCATCTGAGTATACCTTGATGTCAATGTCTGATGAATATGGATAATACAAACCATGATTTTGTGTTCCCTTTAGGTACTTTACTATCTTCTTGGCTGCCTCCAAATGTGGTACTCTTGGCTTATGCATAAATTGACTAAGTACACTAACACCATATGAGATATCAATCCTAGTTAAGGTAGCATAATTGAGACTACCTACCAAACTTTGGTAACCTGTAATATCCTTGAGTTCTTCTCCTTCATGTGCACTGAGTTTGTGGTTGACCTCCATAGGAATGTTTGAGACTTTAGCTTCCTGCAAATTAAACTTCTTGACCATGTCCTGAATGTACTTCTTCTGAGTAATGAATATACCTGAATTTGTGTAGATCAATTCAAGCCCTAGGAAGTACTTCAATAATCCAAGATCATTGATCTTGAATTCCTTCATCATTTGACCTTTGATGTGTCTAATTCCTTGAACATCATTTCCTGTAATAATGATGTCATCAACATAGACACACAAGTATATTACCTCTGAATTGTTCTTCTTTATAAACAATGAAGTATCTGCTTTACTCATCACAAATCCTTGATCCAAGAGATAGGTTGTCAACCTATAGTTCCATGCTCTAGGTGCCTGCTTCAATCCATACAGAGCTTTCTTCAATTTGCAAACATGATTTACCTTATTGGGATCCTCATAGCCAGGTGGTTGTGACATGTAGACCTCTTCAGATATCCATCCATTCAAGAATGCATTCTTCACATCCAATTGGTACATGTTCCAATTCTTGGATGCAGCTACACTCACCATAATTCTGATAGTTGGCATCTTTGCCACAGGAGAAAATGTCTCCTCATAATCAATGCCTTGGGTTTGTGCAAAACCCTTGGCCACCAACCTAGCTTTGTACCTGCTTATTGAACCATCTGAGTTCCTTTTGAGCTTGTAGATCCATCTGGATCCTATCACCTTCATGGAGTCCTTCTTGGGTACTAAGTCCCAAGTATCACTCTCCTTGAGGGCCTCCATTTCTTCATCCATTGCTTCCTTCCATTCTGGTTTAGTAATAGCTTCCTCAAATGTACCTGGTTCTTCACTTAAGATATCCTTTGCAAGATATACAGAGTGCTTGGTTACAAGTGAAGTATCATATCCATACCTAATAGGTTTCTTCTTTTCCCTTGAAGATCTCCTCATAGCTTGAGTTGAGGATTCTGGATTGTCTTCAAGTTGCTTCATCTTCATCTTCCCTTTTGATTTCCAAGCTTTGAACTCTTCAATGTTGATGGTGTCTTCATCATCTAAGCTTGTGTCCTCATTCTGAGTTGGTTCTTGCCTGACAAGCTTTGGAAAGTCTTCTTCCATATCATAAGGTAGACTCACTTTCCTGCACTCATTATCATACCATGAATCATTTTCATCAAAGATGACATCTCTGCTTACCTTGAAGCCTTTGTTTGAGGGGTTATAGAACCTGTATCCTTTCTGATTCAAATCATAACCAATAAAGATACACTTTTCAGCCTTAGGGTCTAGCTTTCCCCTTACCTGTGAGGGAATATGCACATATGCAACACACCCAAAGATCTTGCAATGATCCAGAGAAGGTCTCTTACCATGCCAAGCCTCATAGGGTGTCATTCCATCAAGTGTCTTTGATGGCAACCTGTTGATCAAGTATGTGGCAGTAGATACACTCTCTGCCCAAAGATAATTTGGTAGTTTCTTCTCATTGAGCATAGACCTAGCTGTCTCCACAATGAGTCTATTTCTTCTTTCAGCTACCCCATTTTGTTCTGGAGAGTACCTTGTGGTAATCTCCCTCTTGATGCCTCTTTCCTGTAAGAATTCTTCAAAATCATTGGAGAAGTATTCTCCACCACCATCAGACCTTAACCTCTTCAATTGTCTACCTGTTTGATTCTCTACTAATGCAAGATACCTTTTGAAGCAATTAAATACTTCATCTTTATGTTTCATGAAGTACAAGACAGTCCATCTGCTATAATCATCTATAAAAGATACATAGTACCTTGATCCAGATATGGATGGCTCCTTGCTTGGTCCCCACACATCTGTATGCACCAATTCCAAGTAATCTTCATGCATAAATCCTTTCTTGGTATATGGCAATCTGTGTGACTTACCAAATTGACAAGCCCCACACTTGTATATCATGTGTTGCTTGGATACATTAGGTATCCCAAGCACACATTGATCTCTGCTCATCTGCTTTATGGTTCTCTCTCCAATGTGACCCAATCTCTTGTGCCACATCTCCAATTCTGATAGGGTTTGGTCCCTATAGTTGTACAAGGCAATATTTTTAGTATCCTCAAGTTCAAAGGTAAATAGTCTACCTGACTTCTCTCCCTTGGCTATCCTTCTGAATCCATGTCTTGGATCCTCCACAAATGCACCATGTTGAGTGAACCTGACCTGTAGACCTTTTTCAACAATTTGACCTACACTCATCAGATTCTTGGTGATTGTTGGGACATACAATACTCTGCTTAGCAAATTCTGATTACCATCACTTGTTTTGACATTACCTACTTTAACCACTGAGTGTTTAGTGTCATCACCTGTCTGCACTTGGTGCTTGCCTTTAGGTTCTTCCAAATCAGAGAGTAAGGCAACATTCCCAGCTACATGGTTAGAGCAACCTGAATCAATATAGAACAAATGATCATCATTGATACCTGATTTAGATGTCATGTTCATAATCAACAAGGAATCATCTTGATCCTCTGCATAATTATTGTAATCCTTTCTGTTCCTGTATCCTCCTTGATAATTGCCATTGTGATTGTAGCTATTATTGTAGTTGTTGTTGTAATTATTGTTGTAGCCATGGTAGCCTTGAGATTGATTGAATCTGCCTCTGCCTTGAGAGTATCCTCCTCTTTGGTGACCTCTTCCTCTTTGATTCTTGTAGTTCTTGTAGCATTCATCTGTAGTATGGTTAGACAAGCCACAAATATTGCATGGAGATTGATTATAGGGTCTCCCCCTACCTGACTTACCTCCTCTGCCCCTACCTCTAGATGATCTACCTCTCCCTGCATAGTTTGCTTGGGAGGTGGATCCTTCATCATCAACCTTCTTGCTTTTACCCTTATCTTTAGACTTCTTATCTGTATATAGGGCAGAGGGATTGTTACCTTTTGATTGCTCTCCATTCTTTGTGATCTTGGCTTCATGTGTGAAGAGTTGTCCAATCAGAGTTGTTAGATCAGGTGCTTGAATGTCCATGTACAAGTCCATTGCAGTGGTAAAGCTCTCCCACTTGTCATCTGCTTTGAGTCCATTGATCACTTGTCTAACAATTTGCTCTTCTTCAATCTCTTCTCCAACACTTGCAAGTTGATCTGCTATGTCTTTGACTTTGGTGACAAAATCTGAAACACATTGTTTTGATTGCTTCCTAAGAGTTGTAAACTCAATCCATAGCTGATTCTTTCTGGCCCTTGTGCTTGATGAGAAGTATGTTGACAAGGTCTCCCAAGTCTCTTGGGAAGTCTTACAGTTCCTAACATGAGGTAGAAGGAAATCAGAGATAGAGTTTAGAAGATATGACCTTGCCAAAGCATCTTTAGCACACCATTGATTAAGTCTCTCATGCTCATCCTTTGTAGGTAGGCCTCTGGTTTTGAATGAGGGCAACTCCTCATCTCCTGATATGTATCCATACAAGCTTCTCCCTTGTAGATAAGTCTTCATTCTTAATGACCATGCCTGGTAGTTATTCCTATCCAATTTGTCAATAAAGGAAGGGAAACCATCACCCATGATTACCTTGTTTGCTCTGATACCACTGTTGGATGTGATGGCTGGGTACAATCAGAAGATCAAGGTGGTGCTGCTAGACCTGCTTCACACCTGCCCTTTCTTTTCTTCAGATATGGTTAGGAGACTCCTTGAGCTTCCAAATGACACCAAGAAACTATATATGTGCTTTACAAAGTGATTGAGTAATGATCAAATCAAAACAGATAGGTTTGAACCTTCATAAGTCCAAAAAACTTGCTATTCCTGTAATGACACCTGCTCAGTCCTAAGCTCAGTGTGTCCAGCACACTTACAATTGGTCTAATTCCTTCTGGGAGTATTAAATTAACTTAACAAGCTACCATTAGCAAGTTAAATCACTCCAAATGATAAACTATACACTGAGCATGATGTTTAGCAAACTCAGGGACACCCCCGACTTTTTAGGAATCACACAGAAATATACCAGTGATCACTTCGATGGCGATTTCTCCCAATTGGCTGAATAGATTGACTTGAAACTTTGTAGTGTTGTAGAATGCTTTGAGCTGGTTCCAATGAGCCCTTGATCATCAAATTTGGTTCAGTAGATCTTGAGATATGCCCTGTTGAAGTTGACAGACTTGGAGGTAGTCACTCAGAGAAAACACAGAGTAAAAACTATGAGTATATGTATTGATACTATCAAATGTACATTCCCATTGGCATGTAAAATGATGCCCAATGGTACTCAGAGGTGTAGGCTAATGATTAGCTCTCACACACTCACTGAATCTCTTGGATTAGCCTCGGGAAGAGTGTAACATCACCGGCGACTTTTACATTGGTTTTTATAGAAGATTTTTGAATGAATTTGAATTTGAATTCAAATTAAAGCTCCCTTGATTCTCTCCACTAGACTTAGGGAGATATTCCCTCAACTAGATCATCTAATTTTTCCACGACTCTAGTCTAGTAGGTATGATTACATTATTGATAAAGTCACATGGACTTTTACATGAGATAAAAGTAAGAATCAATAAGACTGAGTTCACATGATTATTGACTCTTGTGAATGTATCATCCAGGGGTTCAATCTTTTATGCTTTCCAAGGATTCAATAGTCCAAGCTTCATGTTGGGTCTTCAAGAGCACAAAGCAAAGCCAAGTGTTAAGGCTTGTTTGCACCAACAAGAACTACCTGTAGGCCTCTCCATACTATATGATATCTTTGAGTCACTTATTTTTTAGCTAAGCACATAGGGATAATTACTGAGTTGTTGAGCCCATGACCTAGCTATATGGTTGAAACTAGTCTCAAAAGATCTGATGGTTTGTCTATCCTGGCCTAAATCTCTACCTGATCTAAGGCTCATAAGCCTTATCGATTAGCCCCGATTTCTCGAGTACAACCACATTGCAATTTCCATTTGTATCAACTGCTTGTTCTTTTTATTTTACTTAGATTGTCACTTCTTCTCCGCTAAACCTGTATCGCATTTGTTTATCATCATACCCAATGAACACATACTTTTCTACTTTAGGTTCTAGCTTGTGTCTCAATTGAGATGGAATATAAGCATATGCCAAACATCCAAATATTTTGGAATGGTCAAGAGTAGGTTTCTTACCCCACCATGCTTCATAAGGATTAGTTAAACCTTATTCGAAGCCCCAAAGCTTATAATGAGGTTAATTTTGTTGTTCTCTAATGAGGATGATTGGGTCCTAGACTTATTCTCTAGAATAGGTAATTGTAATTGCAATGTTGCTCATCGACACTCTTTTACTATCACCTCTAAATGATCGGTTTGTTTTCAGGGACGACACTTGCTTGCCTGCTCAAAATGTTCAAGCATTAAGTTGCAGTATTAATTGCTTCTGCCCACATAAAATTAGGACACCTATTTTCCTTCATCATTGATCTTGCAAACTCTACAAGAGTTATATTTCTTCTTTCTGCAACTCCATTTTGTTGTGGGGAGTACCTGCAAGTCACTTCTCTCTTTATACCTACATTCCACATAATATCATCAAATTCTTTAGAAAAATATTCTTCCCCTCCACCTGATCTCAATCTCTTGAGCTTTTGTCCTGTAATTCTTTCTGCATAAGCATGGTAGTGTTTAGATGTCTCAAACACTTCAGATGAATAAATAGCACATAATACCTTGTTCCGTTTATGTTATAGTCCTTTGAAAGAACCCACACATCTGTATGAACCAATTCAAGCATATTTGAATACTTGTATCCTTACTTATTGTATGATTTCTTGTGAGCTTTACCTAGCTAACAAGCCTCACGTTTGTATATCATATGTTGACCTTCAATATTTCGTAGACCAAACACTGTACCATTCTTTTTCATCTTATTTATTCCCCTTTCATTAAAAATGTCGTAACCTCTTGTGCCATAAGTCCGATTTAGACATCCGTGACTTCCATAAGTAAACAATGCATGTCCCAACATTACCTAGGACTTTGAGAGTGAATAATCTTCCTTCCCTTTTCCCTGTAACAATGCTTTTATATCCTTGGCTTGGATCTTGAACATAAACACCATCACTCGTAAATCTCGCTTCATATCGGTTCTCAACAATTCGTCCTGCACTTATTAGATTTTTAGAAATTATTGGAACATAACATACCTTGCTTAGAAGTGTGCTTCCACTCTTTTTCTTCATTGATCCAATGCTATCAACTTTGTAATTGTTGTTGTCTCCTGTTTGAATTGTGTGTCCATTCACCTTAGCTTCCATATCAATCATTAAGGAGATATTGCCACTCAGATGATTGCTACATCCTGAGTCAATATAAAACACTATTTGATCTTCATTGATTACTTCATTTATTGCATTCAAGATGAGAATCAAGTCTTCCTTCTAATCTCAAGCATAATTGTAATAGGTGTTGTTGTAGGTTCTTTGATTTCTGCCTCCTCTTTCTCTAGAACTGAAATTCTGATTATCACTTCCACCATTTTGATTATTATACCAGCAATCATTTGCGAAATGATTTTTTCTTCCACAAATCAAAAGCTTTAGCATTTTCTTTTTTCTTACCTCCTCTAGCTTTACCTCTGAAATTCACCTTCCCTTTCATGAAGTCTACTTGGCTTGAAGATCCTTCTTCATCATTTGTATGGTTGCCTTTAGAATTCTTCTTCTTGTCTTTTGAATACATTGCTTGACTTGAACTAATGTCATTCTCTCCTTTAATGTCTTGCTCAAATGTTATCATATGTCCTAACAATTGATTAAGATTAGGAGTAAAATGATCTAATGATAATTCTGTAGACAATGTGAAAGGCTTCCACTTTTCTTCTTCTCTTAGACTTGTAAGTATTTTCCTTACCAACTTATCTTCTTCAATTTCTTCATCTACTGCTCCCAAACTATCTACAATTTCCTTCATACTTGTAACATAATCAGAGATTGATTGAGAACCTTTCTTTTTGAAAGTTGTAAACTCAACCCATACTGAAGCCTTCCTTGATTTGGTTGTGTTTTGGAAATGTTCTTCCAAAGCATTCCATACATCTGCTGCACTTTCTAATCCTCTAATGTGTTTCTTCAAGACTTTACCCTTTGCTCCTTCAATTCGCAAGATCTTTGATATCTGCAACATTCGGGGTTTCTCCTTGCTTCTTCTTCTTCACCTTGATTTGATCTTTCAGCTCTGATACCACTGCTGGCGGCCTTCAATTCTTCAAATGCCTGATCTATTGTGATGTAAGAACTCTTCCATATCAAGAATAAACCAAACTTTACACAAACTTTACATTATCTTTCAAGTTCATTAAGAAATACTTCTCTATATGAAGTTTCCTTCAGCTTCAACAGTCTACTTCAGAAACAAACTTCAGTCTCTACATATGACTTTGATTTTAATCATTCAAATGATGCACACATATTCATACTACCTTTTCGCAATCATAGATCATTATTTTTTCAAAAGAACCATTAGATTTCTAATTTGATCACTTAGATCAAACCTATCTTAGAAACTACCTTCCAAAAATGGCGACTTTGACATGATCAACTTCTTAAGTTGATTTCTCTCATAATCTAACCAAATTTGCTAAATGCTTTTGGCCAAAGCTTCCTTACCTTCTAACTTAGAGTTTAAATGCTCAAACATAGAAGATGTTACACTGAGCAATGAGATCCAAGAAAATCTCTAAGTAGCAAAATGCGCAATTTCTACAACTTCACTTGCAGACTTCTACGTATGAATGTTCCTACTTGTCATACACACAACCTGAAGAGAATTAGATCATAAAATTTTGATCATAGCTTGATTAGCTTTTGAATTAGATGTGTACAAAAGATTTCCTGATCCACAAGATCAAGTGTTTGTTGTTAACCTTTGGAGTTGTCCTCTCCAATCATTTAGCATAAAGAATCAACAATACATCTTATATTTGTCAATCTTGGAAGTATACAAGAGACCACAACCCCTTCTAGATGATAGAATCCAAGAAATAAGAGGAAACTGGCTGGATTTCTGAGAAATAATGAAGATGAAGAGGAATTTCTAGGGTTTTGATTATCTTGAGCAATACTACACCATTTCCAATGATCTTGGTGTCTGAAGTGTGTTATTGTCTCAGCAAAACACAATCATGAAGTCAAATCTCAAAAATGATACTTGTAACCCTCAGACAAGACAATCGTGATTCTGTGAAATTTGATGATTTCCATCTCCAGCATCATTCTTCAACAATTTCTCACTCAACATGTCATGAATCAACTCTCTTCATACACATTCATCTTACAAATTCCATGGATACACATAGAATAGACTCAACAAATCAAAGAAATTCACACAAAAGGAAGAATCATGATTTTCTGCAGGAAACTCTCTCTTTGCTTGGATAGCATCAAATACAAATAACCAACCCTCTCAAAATAGAGGAAATTGTCTTTTATACATTTTCAAGTGTCCCTTTTCACACTTGAATTTTAGTCCTTTTCCCTTCTAATCTAAAAATATGTTATCTAGGAGTTTCCAAAAATTCTAGAAAAAATACATGTGATTCTAATCTATATGAGGAAGACTCTTCCTCATTTTTACATTGTTTGCATAAATATTTTTACAATTGTTTGGCATTTTACAATTATTTTCCTCTCAAAAATACTACTTCTAACATTCTTCCCCTCCTAAACCTTTTGGCTCCTTACAAAAGACATTCTTGCTGATATTCCATGAATGCTTCCTTCACTTCTTTTTTCTTTGATATAACTGTGAGAGTAGGTCATGGCTTTTCCTTTTTGTAATGTTCAAGTTGTTTACCATCTCAAATAATGCTTTTCTCCATTGCACAGTAGCCTCTGGTTTATCTATTACATCTTTCTTCAGGTATTCTGTGTATGGAGCTTCATAAGCAGTGAGTCGAGACTTTGTTACAACTGACAAGTTTCCAAATATCTCTAATTCTCTTTCAAAAAATCCATAATCAAATGCATCCTCAAAAATCTGAAGATAATGGCTTCCCAAAAATATTATTCTGCTATAATAAGCCATCAAACATATCTTGTCTGGAGTTTCATTGAGATCAAATAATAAAGCATCGGTTGGTGAATTAAAGCCAATGTAATTGAGAATTCTGACATCTGTATCCGTAAAGGTCTCTATGCATGCCAATATGAGTCTCATTACTCTGATTAATAAAATACATGCTGGATCATTGACATCTTTATATGTGGATATGACAGACTCTGCTGTGCCAACCATATACTTCTTTGTTGGCCATGTTCCTACCTTTGGGCCTGCTATCTTTGGAAAATTCAACCATTTTGTTGGAATCTGTTCCCTCCTTCCTTCTTTCCCAAAAGATTGTCCAATCCCTTCTCCTTGTTACTGGACAATATGCTGGATTGACTTTTAACTGTATTAGTGCTTCTTTCCATATTTTTCTGCATTCTTTATTAGCATCCAACCACCTATTTCTCCATTTAGGATTAGCTTTTTCAAATAACTCCTTTGTCACATTGATGTCTTCTTCATATTCTAAATACTTGTTTGGAGGTAATCCTACCCTTGCCAATTGATAGTTTCTAATGCTTTCCATAATCATGCAAAAGGGTATACCTAAGCCATCTGTAGCCCAATGGTGTTGATCCGGATTTATTCCTTTATTAAGAGCAAAATTAACAATTTGTTCCTCATATTCATTATGCATCTTTCTAATAAATTCCATTCTGGATTCTCTGTCTGTTAGAAGTTTCTGGACAAACTCTTCTAAGTACTCTTCAACTGGTGCTCTGTTCTCTTGTTCATCACCATATTGAGTTCTATCATCATCTCCTACTTCATATTCTTCTGCTTGTGTAGTCTCTTCCTGCTCTTCCACATGAGTTTGTGGTTTTTCCAATTTTTTCTGTAGCTTTTCTATTGTCAACATTAAACTTCTATTTTTGGAGGTCCATAACTCTCTTTCTGATTTCCACTCATTTCTTTCCTTTTCCATACTCAATTGCCAATCACTTCTCTCTTTTTCTATATCCATATGTAACTTATTATATCCCCTCATAGAAGTAGCAGCATGTATACTGGCTTGTTTTTCCAACTCCTTGACTTCTTTCAACTCTGTTTGCAATCTCATAATTTCTTTGTTCAGATCTTCCTTCTCATCCTGTGTCACCTGAACAGTCTTGCTTTCTTCCTTCAACTGACCTTCTTCCATTAATAACTTGTTTATTTCCTCATTGGCTTTGACCATAATTTGATATGAACTCTGTAGGGTTCTGTATCTCCCTTCAATTTTCTTCAGCTCCATCTCCATTTTGTTGCTATGCTCTGTCTGTTTTGCACATTTCTCTTCAAGAAATTGAATTTTGTTCTGTTGTTGAACTTCCAATTCTTCCAAGGAAATCATTCTGTGTGTCAATTCCTCATTTTTCTCCTGCACAATCCTCAATTGTTCTGCTAATTGCTCCTTTTCTTTCCTATGCTCATTAATGATTCTGTTGCCTCTTACAAACTCAGATTTAGCCACCATTCTTGATATGATCATGTTTCTACTTGATGGTCTGAATTGTTCTATATTGCTCATAATAACCTTGCAGGCAGATCTTATGTCCTTAGGTATCCTTTCCAACCCAGCTTCTAGTTCCATTTGTTTTACTTCTATCTGCTTTTCTTCTTTACAGTCATTCTCTTCTTCATTGTCTTCCTCATACTCTATGACGTGGTTATTTTGTTCTTCATAGCTCTTATCTGCTTCCATTTCTTCTTTGTCCTCATATTCTGATATCTGATCCGCTTATTCCCATGTCCTGATGTGTCTTTAATTGTCTTTGTTTCTTCTGCCTTCTTGTTCTCCTTTACTTGTTGTTCTTCAAAAAGATGTTTTTCCTTTACCTGTACTTCCTTTTCCTGAATTTGGATTGAATCAGTCTCCTCACCAAGCTTTTTCTAATATTTGATTATCTGCTCTTTTTGTCCTTCCTCTTGCTCATCTATATCCATGAGATCCAAATCTTCTTGTGGTTCCTGATTTTCTGTCGATGTGAACTCTTCATTATGATTCAAATCATATAGTATGTCTTCTATGATTTTATTTATCTCTTTTTCTAATTCCTTCTTCCATTTCTTAAGCTTTCTTCTTTTCCCCTACTTCTTTTGTTTCCTTGATTTGATCTATATCTTTTTGTTTATGTGCTGAACTGCATAACTGAACTTCTTTTTCTGCTTCTACTTTCCCTTCATGCAATTTGAAATAGGTTTGATGTAAAGGTTTTTTCCATATTGTTTTTAATCCTGAATCCACTAATCCACAACTGAATTCCTTCCTGACTTCTCTCTCTTCTTCCATCATCACTGCTTTGCCTTTCAATAACCTTCTCTCTTCTTTAGGACTGACCTGTTTTGCTGCTTCTTCTTGGACTTGCTTTCCTTGTGGCTTCCCGTTCAAGTCTTCTGGTGTTTTATTTTTTCCAGAGGCTTGTGTTATCACATTTGGTGTACTAGGCACTGATAAGTTCAAACTTTTTAGCAAAAAGTTTTCAATATCACTTTCAAAATCTGAAGAAAATTGTGAAGATCATGCTATTCCTGATTTGTCCATTCTTAATTCTTTCACAGCCATAGATTCCTCCTGCTTATCTTCTTCTACTATTACTTCCTCTGTCTCCATCCTTGGTACAAGTTTCGCTACTAATTTTCCTTTACTTTTCTTGGTTAACTTCCTCTTTTGTACAGGTTTCTTCTAAACCTTCTTCTTTACTACAATTGTAGTTCTTGTTTCAGGAGGTCCTTGTAGCTCTTTGAAATATGCTAACAATTCCACTTCTTTTTTGACAAAAACTTCCTCTGTCTCAGCTGCCATCATCTGCTCATGCAACTCTTCATAGTGTTCTACTTCCTCTTGAATCCAATCAGTTGCTTTGCAAGAGTAGTCCTCCAACATCTTTTGCTTTATTATTTCCTTGAGTCAAATAGGTATACAACTATTCTTTGCTTGTTTGCGGTGGATGAGGATCATTTGAAGACTGTACCTGCTTCTGAGCAGCTTCATGCTCTTCCTTAGTTGCTTCCACATGTTCCAACTCCACTTTACTTGGATCCAATCTTCTTTCCTTTACTAGAATGACTTCTTCTGAAATTCCTTTCCTTTTCCTTTCTGCTCCCCTTATGCTTGATTGGCCTTGCTTCTCTTACAGATATATTCGTTGAAGGACTTTTGATTCTTGCCATCAAATTTCTGAAATATTGGGTTGTTGGAGCCAGTTGTAATTGATCGTCCGTCCCTAGAACATGTTATATAATTCTAGTTAAGAATTGGGCTCCATTCATATACTTGTTTTGCTCCCAATGTTTGGCTGCTTCCTTTAATTGCTCATGTATATATGGTGATACATCCATTATTCCAAAGGGCTTAGTTCTATCCTTATTATTGAACATAATCAATGTTAGGCATGGTATATCTAGGCAGTTTTGGGAAACAAAAATATTGCAAAAACATTGTGATGGCATATTCCTCATTTTCTCTTCCCTTAAAATAAGGGAACTTAGAATATCCTGTATATGTTTCTTTATTCTTCTTAACAAAGCTGTTATCCAACTTAGTTCCCATTGGGTAAAACTGAAGGGCTGCCCAGATATGCTCTGCTTTTATTGTGATGTTCACTTCTTGATTTTCTTTGTTCTTGACAGCACACCTGAAAATACGCCTCATTGCCCCTTCCAACTTCCAACTTCCAACAAGCTGTTCATCACCTGTGCCACTCTTTCAAAATCTATGAAAAATATAGGTTCATCCAGTAGCCTATGTAATCCCACTACTTTCCATCTTTTGTAATTGACTGCACTTTTCTGGAATTTGTAAAACTCCTGACACAGCATAGTGTACTTGTAACCTCCAACTCCCACTATAAATATGTGATGGCCAATAATATCCAGAGTTTCCTTGAGTTCCTTGACTATCTTTTCAGCTTCTAGAATCTCCTGCTCTTCATCAGATTCTAATTCTACTGTCTCCATTGTTGCTTCATTGTCTAAGAACCAATGTCCTCTAGACAGAGTGACTGAGTCTGCTTTGAACTCATGGATTGGTAGTTCCTTTGAATTCACCATTCTGGAGAAAATGTAGCATCACACAAAAAAGAAAATACTCCACCCACATGAGTTACAGGAAATGAAAAATGACATTTGTTTTGGAAATGAAAGAAAAATGAAAATAAAATCTCAATTCAATCCTGACTTCCCCAAAAAACTCAATTAAAGTGATCATTACATGTGTAGCAAGATGTCTAGTGCTCTCTTTTCTTCAGGCAGTTCTTATATTAAAAAAAAGAAAAGATTTGAAAACTATAATTAGTTGAGGAAAATTGAATATTAAAAATAAATTAAAAAAATAAAAAATAAAAAATAAAATAAAAAATAGAAACCTGCTATACTTCTATCTATATCTTGCTTTGTGCTGTATAACTTATAAAAGAAAAATGGATAATTTTTCTCTCTTTTCTCATAAAAGAAAAATGAAATGGAAAATTTTTCTCTCTTTTTTCTTTTATTTCTTTTGTTTGTTTTTTTAATAATATATATTTTTTTCTCTCTTTTCTTTTTTTTTTAATAATAAATAATTGCTTTCAACTTCCTTTCTTCCCCTCCTATTTCTTTTCTCAAAAAAAAAAAGGATAAGGTAGAACAAGTTGCCATTATTTCCAAAATGTCATAATTTGTTCTCTGTAACACTTTGATTTTCTTATCCAAGATCCTAACCGCATATCAGCTACTCATGTTCTTTTCCATTGAATCAAATCTAATTTTTTTACCCAATAATATTTGATCCTTCAGACCCTGCTCCAGGGATACACCCATCTTCTTTTGATAAGCTGTTCTTAAAATTTTTTGGCTTCCATATCCATTTTGTTCTGGGAATTTGTTTTGATGAGCAAGGCTGGTGGGTACTTTGTTTCCACATCCTTCTTATTTTGATGTTTGGATACTTTTGACTATGCCATAGTTGCCACCTTCCTTCTGTCTCTTCACCAACTTTTACTCCTTCAATATTTTCCTGGTTTTGATTAAATGAAGCTTGATCATAAAGTGATTGTATTGGTAATGTCTGTGTATCTTCTAATGAAAAAGAAAATTCTTCCAGGTCTGGGTCATGAATATCCTGTTGATCTTCCTGTTCTTCATTACTCAATAAAAAAATTAAAAACCTTTTGTCATTTATTGTCAACTTGAGCTTCATTTTTTCAAAATCCAAAATTACTTTACGTTGCTTTAGCCATGGTTGACCCAAAATCAATTTTTCAGTCATCAAGTGATCTGGCCATTCTTCACAATCTATTCTCATATATTCTTTATTGAACTTGACCTCAATAGAAGGTGAAGACATGCTTTGTATTATTTGTCCTTCCAAGGTTTTGATAAAGGTTTTGCTTTTAGTCCTTTTTATGTTAAACTTATTCAATAAGGCTGAACTGATCAAATTTACCTGTGCTCCTGAGTCTATCAAGACTTTAATTTTTTCATCCTGAAAATTCATTGTGATAATAGGCAAATGTTCTTTTTCTTTTAGAGAGGTGTCACAAAAAAGGACTTCTCTAATATTTTTGATTTTTCTTATCCTTTCTTTTGCCTCCTGTTGAGCCTCCCTCCTAATGTTTTCCTCTTCTTTCTTCCCCTCTTTGGGGAATCGGGAAGGTCCAGGTGAACCCCTCTTTGGGGCAAAAGTGACGAATTAAAAGGAAAAAATAAAGGCATGTGAAGCGGCTGTGTACGCACGTGGAAATATGGCCGCCCAATCAAATTTTGTTTTTGGTCTAAAGTCACTACAGGACAAAGTAGTGAGTCGTTGGCCGCCTCCTAAAAAGACAATCTTGGGGACATCAAAGAAAGGCCAAGAGTCTAGTGCAGTTAGGAGCGTACGGGACCAACACACTTCAAGAAGGAAAGAAAAGGCTATTCTACACATGGAGAGTAAGCAAAGAGGAGTTTCAAGAGAAAGCAAGAAAGAGAAGTGGAGAGTCACTGGTGTGCGACGACACTAGGAAGTGGAAGTGAAGAGTGCAAGAAGGGTGGCTAAGGAAGGGTGCAAGGAGTGCGAAGCTAGACCACACAGATCACAAGGTCTCTTACCGTGATCAGGCCGCAAAGGTATTCATCCCTCAGCTTGGTGGAAGCTTGGTGCAACGTGTGCACAAGGAGAAGCTTGAAGCAAGTGAAGGACTGGTGCAGAAGAGACCGACTGCTGGAAGACTTTGGGATAATTGGTCTTTTGTGATTGAGCATTCTCTGTAGTTGTGCCGAGAAGTATTAACTTGGATTGTACTAAACAGTGTAATTGTTCTACTGTAATCAAAACTCAAGATTCAAGGGTGCTTCTGCAGAAGTTTGTCAAGATTATTTCCTCTCTTGTTCTTTTCTTTTTCTCCTACAAACCCTCAAACTCCTTCTCGTCCAAGAATCCCCAACAATGCCAAAACTAAATCTCCTTCCTGTAGATCTTTTTCTTTTATGTGAACATCATGATAAGCTTTTTGCCTTTTCTTGTTTGCATATATACTCATAATTGCTTGGAGTCTAGAAGCTCCCAGTTGTTGTAATTCCATTACTCTCTCAGATAATTCATGTCGAGTCCAATTGTATTGACTACCCACCTTTAGTGTTTGAATGAGGAATTCCAAAGGTAGAATTGCATTTTGTCCATATACCAAATTAAATGGTGTGGTTCCTAATGCAGTTTTGTATGCCACTCTATAGGCCCACAGGACATGATTTAACTTGTAAATCCCAATCATTCCTGTTTGTGTTTACCAATTTTGACAATACAATACAAAGTATTTTATTAGTACTCTCTGCTAACCCATTGGCTTGTGGGTGATATGGGGTTGACTTTCTATGACTAATCATGAGATATTTAGTTATGTTTTCTATGATTTGGTTCAAAAAATGAGTCCCCCTATCACTTACCAATTCAATTGGTAGTCCGAATCTGGTGATGATATACTCATAGAGAAATCTTGCAGTAGTCTGAGCATCATTTCTTTTTGTAGCCTTGGCCTCTGCCCATTTTGTCAGGTAATCTGTGGCCACTATTATGTATTCAGCATGGGATTGTTTTGTTGGAGGATGTATGGGTCCAATGAAATCCAACCCCCATTTACTAAAGGCTCTTGCTGAAATTAAAGGTATTAATGGCATATTATATCTCTTTTATTTGGTTGACTCACCCTCTGACAAATGCCACATCTTTTCACATATGTTCTTGCATTAGGAAATAGGGTTGGCCACCAAAAGCCAGAATATAATATGAGTTTAGTAGTCCTTTCACTGGAGAAATGACCTCCTTCCACTCCAAAATGTGCCATTTCTAACATTTCAACATATTTATCTTCAGGACCACAAATTCTTAAATATCCATCCATCCATCTTTTATACAATTGATCTCCTATTAATTGATATTCTTCAGAAATCACTTGTAGATTCTTTGAATCTGCACTTTCTCTTTCTTTTTTTCCTTTCTTGTTTCTTTTTAATTCTTCAATGATGTCCTCACTCCATTCTGGGTTTTTCTGAAACCAATATAGAGTTACAAGTTCTGAATTTTGCAAGGATGGGCATTTCCAGCAGTTAGCAATATATTTTGTTACATCTTGAATCTTATTAGGCCAATGTACTCCCATCCTATTGAGATTACTTAAGGTGACAATTATGGAAGCATGAGTACAAGGGTTCCAACAATGAGCTCTTTTCAGATATTCCTGTTGCTCCTCTTCTAGAGTACAATATTCCAATATGCTTGTAGGGTTGAGGTGATACAAGTGCCCAACTAGCAACATAAAATTCTTGCTTTGTAATAGTAAATGTGTGTTATTTCCAAATGTTCTGCAAGGTCCCATGGTTAGCAAAGGTACTAGAGTCATGGCCCATTCAGGAATACTTTCTACTTTGAACAGGTATGTATCTGGTAGGTCATCATCTAAAGGTGAACTTGGTTCTTTAGCTTGGATTCTAGACAAATGATATGCTCTCAAATGTGTTTTTCCTTGTCTGACCACAACCTCAAACTCAAACTCCATCAGTAGAAGAAACCATCTGACTATTCTACCAGTATGCCAAGGCTTGTTTACTAGATAGAGTAAGGCTTGGTGATCCACAAAGAATTTAAACTTGTTGGCCGAAAGGTAATGTCTATATTTTTTCAGAGCAAATATCATTCCCAACCCTTCCCTCTCAGTGGTTGTGCAATTTTTCTCTGCTGAATTCAGTTGCCTACTAGCATAAGCAATTGGGAAATCTAATTTGCTCCCTTCTATTGGTTGTGCTAACACACATTCCAAAGCATAATTTGAAGCATCCACATGAACATGGAAAATTTTATCCCACTGTGGGGTTTTTAGAATTGGTGTTGTTACCAAACAAGTTTTTAGAGTCTCAAAAGCTTGGTCACACTCTTTGGTCCACTCAAATTTTTTGATTAAGGCAATGTCCCATGAAGGTTTGAAGTTCCTTTACATTTGTTGGTTTTGGAAGTTCTACTATGGCCTTAATTTTCCTTTCATCAGTTGAAATTCCATTTTTGGAGACTATGTGACCTAACATTCTCCCTTGTCTTACAAAGAACACACACTTCTCTGGATTTAAACATACTCTGTATGTTCTGCATTTCCTGAATATGTTTTCTAAATCTTCCAAATGATCATGTCTTTTTAATGAAAAAGTACACAGATCATCCACATAAATTTCCATTACATTCCTCAGGAATTCTTTGAAGATATGACACATCAATCTTTGAAAAGTTGCTAGGGCATTAGTTAACCCAAAGGGCATAACCCTAAAAGCATAAATTCCCCACTCTGTGGAAAAGGCAGTTTTATGTTGATCTTCCAAAGCTATAGGTACGTGATTGTATCCTGAAAAACCATCCAAAAAACTATAAACCTCTTTCCCTGCAACTCTTTCTAGAAGATGGTCTGTTATAGGCAATGGGTAGCTATCTCTTATAGTTGCAGAATTTACTTTCTTCAAGTTAATGCATACCCTAAGTTTCCCATTCTTTTTTGGTACTACAACTATAGGAGATATCCATTCTGTATACTCAATCTCATAGATGAAATTGGCAGCCATCAGCTTGTCAATTTCTTCCTTTATTTTAGTAGAGTATTTATCATTGAATGTGTAATGTCTTTGTTTACTCGGTTTTGCATCAGGTGTAATAGGAATCTTATGCTCACATATTTTAGGATCAATTCCTTTCAAATCCTTGTAACTGTAAGCAAACACATCCCTATAGTTCTTAGCCTGTTTTCTTAATGCTTCCTCTTCTTGATTTGTCATGTCATCAGCTATTACAATATGTCTTTCTTCCCCCTCTTCCTGAGTGATCATTACCTTTTTAGTTTGTTCCTCATTGTCATATGCCTCTCCTCTTTTCTTTTCCCTCTTTGGTTTCATTTTTAAGAGTAGTCTGTCTTCTACTTCATAAGTCTTGAAATTTGCAGGTACATCAAATTGTTGATCCTTGTTTGTCATTTTCTTAGTTTTTCCATCCTCTTGATCTTCTTCTATTTCTTTGTGTTTGTTTTTTCTATATTTGCCTTAAATTTTATCTTTTATTGCATCTGCAGCTTTTACCTCTTCCAAATATTGTGTTTTTCCAATTTTCAATATCATATCTTTTTCCTTGTCCTCTTCTATTTCTGATACCTTTATCATTTGTATTCCTATGTGAAAAACATCATATCCTTCTTCATTTTGGAATCTCACTCCCACATACTCATTTCTGGCTAGATCCACGGTGGCCAAAATCTGGTTCCAACCATAAGGCTCAAATTCTTCATCTTTGAAATTTTGTGGTATATAGCTCTCATCTTGTAATTTTCTCCCTTCTATACAATCTTCTCTTCTTAATCTTCCTTTTCCATTTGTAAGGTTTCTTAACACATTGCACTTCCATATTGATGATTTTGTTTCATTCTGATCTTCCAACTCCGATTCTTCACTCAATTCCTGATTTTGATGTATTTTGAACCATTCTTGAGGGGATATGTCACAATAATGACCATTTCTTAGATTCACTCTGGTTATCCTCCCTTCGCTCTGAAGGTATAGGCAATCATTACCCCAATCTTGCACAATTTGCATTTGTCTCATAAATGGTCTTCCTAGGATAATTTCATATGAAGTGGATTGTGGAAATTCAACTATGGCAAAAGTATGCTCTATTTCTATTCCACATATATCCACAATCACCTTTTCCCATATTCCTAGGGGTTTTTCTATGTGTCCATCCGCAAGTTGCAATCTCATTTTAGTGGGTATCAATTTACTTTTTCCCCATCTTTCCCAAGTTTGTTTAGTCATGATAGCCACACCTGATCCACTATCCAATATGGCTTGGGCATGATTTGTACCAAATTGTATTCTCAGAGTTGAGTTCCCTTCTTCTCCTTCACAATATCCTCCTATTTTATCAATAGGAATATACAACTCTTCCAATTCTTGTGGCTGTGGATCAAAACTGTCTGGTATTACTTCCCATTTTACCATTTTGTATTGTAAGTGAGGATTCTATTTTATCAATTCCTCGATTGTGGTGTGGTATAAGATTGTACATTGTTCGTCTATATTTACCTGGAATGTTATTTGTGAGTTATCTTCTTGATCAATAATTTCCTTTGTTCTAGAATTATCTAGTTCCCCCAGTTTAAGTTGTGCTTCTTGTATGATTTGTTTACATTTTTTCATTCTTTCATGCTCTATATCCGGTATTAAGCCATTACATGATCTGTGGGATTTGGTCCTTCTTGATTTCTTCCCTTGTATGCTTTTATCATAGTTTCCAAACTCTGTGAATTGCTTATCTCTTGCTGGGTTTGTGTCTTTTGGGGTGGGCTATGTTTTGGTAGTTCCATATTTTCTTCTTCTTGACTTTTACCCACTTTCATTTTTCTCTCCCATCTCCCTTTTTGTCTGTTTTTCTTCTCCTTTGGAGATGAATTCTTCTTTTGTTCCTTGATTATTTCATGTTGTTTGGCTTGTGCTCTTGTTATAGCATTTACTTGTTCAGGGTCACTCAATTCTTCTTGCTCCATGATGTTGACTGCTTGTAATGGTATGTTATTAGAAGTATTTTGTTGTTTTTGAGGATTTCTTGGACAATCCTTTATTAAATGCTCCCTGCCACAATCCTTGCAATAGGCTCCTTCTACTCTTAGTGTGGGAGGTTGTGGACAATCTCTAATGAAATGTTCCCCTCCACATCTATAACAAGTTATTTTTTGACTCCCTTTGAACTGAGGTCTCTGATTAGACATGTAGTTATTGGTGATGTACATGAATGTAGTTGTATCCATTTCAATTCTCCCATTTCCCAAATCTAGGGCTTGCAGTTCTGGTTCTCTCATCTCATATCCTTCCCACTCTTCCTGATATCCTTCATTCCAATGATAATCGTCTTTGTACAGTGATCTTATTCTTGAGTTTCCTTCTTCTATTGGTGTGTATTTCACTGGTACCACATTTGTTGGTAATGGAGGTTGTTTCCCAAGTACAGGTCTTGGTTGCTCAATAAATCCAGATTCTCTTTGGTTTGCATATTCTCTCTCCTTAATGGGTTGTTTATTGTAAAAGCATTCTTCTCTGGTATGATTTGTCCATTTTCTTTCTAGTGTACAGTATTTGAGTGTTTTCCTATCTTGTAAATGTTGTGGTTTTTGATGGGGAAATTGTTGTACCAAATGATTTTCTCCACAGTTATAGCATTTCTTATTTGTAGCTATCCTAGTGTTTATCAGATTTGTCTTGGTGCTAACTTCTAGAGCTTTGGCAATTGCTTGTGCTAATTCTTCTGTTGGTGGGATTTTATCTTCATTTGTTCTTGATTGATCAAATGCTAATAGATCTTGTCCCCGGTTATCCTCTAAGTCTATTGCTTCTTTAACACATGCTCCTATAATACACCAAGGTTCTCAATTGGGCACTTCTCAATCCTTCTATGAATAGGGATACTTGTCTCGCCATGGATGGTACCTCCTCTCTAGGACATCTATCAATATACTGCTTGAATCTCCTGGCTGCCTCTCTAACATTTTCATCTTTTTGTTGTTTAAAGCTATGTATCAAGGTAGCTGTGCTATGTTTTATTCCAGTTTTTGAGAATTCCCCTATGAAGGCTTCAAGGAAGGATTCAATCTTTGGGTACATTTCCTTTCTCAAAGGAATGAACCAGGATAATGCAGGTCTTGTTAGGGTTAGACCAAATGCCTCAAATTGGACTTTGTAATCCTCTACTTCTTCTACTCTAATTAATTGTCTAAATTCTGCAGCATGGGCATGAGGATCAGAATATCCTTCATCTTGATTTTTCATGCATTTGGCTACTTGATAGGGTCTAAGCATTCTGCCCTGATTTTTCCAATGATGTCTTCTTCTCAATGGAAAATCATTAAATCCTTCTGCTTCTGTTTCAAAAGGATTTGGGGAAGTATGTGTTCTCCTACCTTGTTGTTGTTCACTATTATTGTGAGTTTCATGTGGTCTTGGCAAGTCTGATTGCCCTAGGTTCTGTTCCCAAGGTCTCTTTTCTGCACATTGCCCTAGGTCATTAGAATTTTCTGGGTCTTGTGAGAAGATGTATACACATCCCTTCCTATCCTCATATCTACCATCCTTGAATTGTGCTACTGGTGTTATATTCAGGGGAACCTCTAAGTTTCTCAATCTAATGAGAAATTTATGCATTCCATCCTGATATACATAGGTTCCAAACCTGTTTGTATACATGTATTTGAGAATGTTTCTATAATCACCAGGTTCAGAGGATTCATTGGTTTCATTTAAATTCTCCATATTAGTTTCTTGCCCTAAATCGTTTTCTTGCAATTCTCCTATTACTGACTCTACCTCTTTCCTTCCTAACTCTTGCTGAGACTGTGTACAATTTATTACCAAACCTAAGGATCATTCAATTAATTTCACGATTCTGTGGAGAGAACCGTGTTTTCCACGATCTGTGGTGTGAATCGTGTTTTTCACGATTCTGAGAAGAGAATCGTGTTTTTCACGATTCCGTGATGAGAATCGTGTTTTCCACGATTCAGTGAAGAGAAAGTTTTTCACGATTCTGTGAAGAGAATCGTGTTTTTCACGATTCTGTGAAGAAAAATCGTGTTTTTCACGATTCTGTGAAGAAAAATCGTGTTTTTCACGATTCTGTGAAGAGAATCGTGTTTTTCACGATTCTGTGAAGAGAATCGTGTTTTCCACGTTTCTGTTAAGAAAATCGTGTTTTTCAGGATTCTGTGAAAAAAATCGTGTTTTTCACGATTCTGTAGTGAGAATCGTGTTTTTCACGATTCTGTGATGAGAATCGTATTTTCCACGATTTTGTTCCCAGACAATCGTGATTGCTCACAATCGTTAGAAAACACGACTTTCTTATGAAGATCGTGCTCTGGGGATCGCGATTTTGTGTTTTGTTTTAGAGAATCGCAATTTTGTATCTGACTACAGAATCGCGATTCTGTGCAGATTTTGAAATTTTTGAGGTTTTCTTTTTTTAAGTTTTTATTCCTTTAATAAAGTCGCTTTATTAAACTTTTATCATGCAATGAAAGACTTCAACAAAATTATTATTATTTCTCTGTAAAATTCAAAATCCTAAAAGTCACGATTCCGTGATTTTACTGTTCTCTGAGTTTTTGTGTTCTAAACATGACATAAGAACTTGAGAGAATACAAAATTTTATTAGGAAATCCTTACCTTGCTTACTTGATCAGAAAATGTCCAAAAGCTCGTGTTTGCAGAAACTCGCGATTCTGGCCACTCTCACTCTCTCTCTTCCTTACTCAAATGAGTTTTCTTCTGAAATTCTAGGGTTTTATAGATTCCACACAATCGCGATTTTGTTCAATATTTTCAAAATCTTCACTTTTCACTTGTTCAAGTTTTTATCCTTCACAATTTTATGATGTTAAGTCCCAATTTCTAACTTTTCATCACAAATTTCTCCCTTGATCCTACTGGTAAAAATCGTGATTCTGTACTTCTGTCCCACTTTACCCACTTGATGCTCAATCCTCACTGATTTTAAGAACTTAATTTCCTTCACTTACTCAACTTAGTGAAGCCTTATACAATTACCTACCTCAAAACCCAAATATGCACAATAATTCAAATTTTTTTCCTCTTATTGAAAATCGCGATCCTGTGCAGAGAATCATATTTTTTCTATACTTCCTGTTTTTTGCAATTTTGAGTCTTCTTTCCTCTTAATCCTCTTCAAGATTCTTCACCCACTCCAAATCACTTGTCACCTGCAATTTTACATCATTAAGAAAAATTAGTGATTCTATGAAGAGAATCGTGTTTTCTGAACTTCCAGTTTTTTTCAGTTTTTGAACTTTTCTTTCCAATTGTTTCCCTTTACTCTTATCAACAACCCTTCAGTCCAGCTTCCTAAGGAAAAAATAAATTTGTTTGAATGTTTTAATGAATTTTATGATTTTTTTTAGTATTTTGCCCTAAATTAAGGAAAACACTTCACTTAGGGTTTCTTGTTTAGTGATCTATTGATCCTGTGTTTCCTGATTGGTTATGCTCTTTTATGCTTTGCTATCTAATCAGTTCATGAGCAAAACTTCCCAAAGAAAAATGTGCTAAGAAGTACAAATATCAATTTATGCAAAGATAAACTCACACATTTTTTTCTTTTCAAGATGCAAATAAGCTTTTTCTCAAGATTATTGCTTTGCCTTGTTTAACAAATGGATCTTATCTACCTGCATCTAGCTACTTTTCTTGACTTTCCCCAATGCAATCATGTTATCTATCCCAAGATCAACAATTTTTCTTGGTACTTGATCAAAAAGCACTCTACAAATGCAAAGATAGACACATTTTACCTTATCTTCAGCTTTCTTGATTCAGTTTGTCACACACCTGCACTTTACTTTCAAAAATGATATGAGAAACTATCAATTTGCAACAATTTCATCACTTCTTATTCTCAAAAGATTATCTATTGCTTTCTTTTCCCAAAAGAAAAACAAAGAAACCTACCTTTTCATGTTTCCATTTCTTGATTAAAGAGTATTACCTTTTCAATGTGTTCAATACCATCAACATTAGAAGATCCAGCAAGGTCCAACTTCAATGAAGCTTTTGTTATACTCCCCAGCAATGGCGCCAAAAAATGTTTGTTGTTAACCTTTGGAGTTGTCCTCTGCAATCATTTAGCATAAAGAATCAACAATACATCTTATATTTGTCAATCCTAGAAGTATACAAGAGACCATAGCCCCTTCTAGATGATAGAATCCAAGAAATAAGAGGAAACTGGCTGGATTTCTGAGAAATAATGAAGATGAAGAGGAATTTCTAGGGTTTTGATTATCTTGAGCAATACTACACCATTTCCAATGATCTTGGTGTCTAAAGTGTGTTATTTTCTCAGCAGAACACAATCATGAAGTCAAATCTCAAAAATGATACTTGTAACCCTCAGATGAGACAATCGTGATTCTGTGAAATTTGATGATTTCCATCTCCAGCATCATTCTTCAACAATTTCTCACTCAACACATCATGAATCAACTCTTTTCATAACATTCATCAGAAATACACAATAGAAGATTACAAATTCCATGGATACACATAGAATAGACTCAAAAAATCAAAGAAATTCACACAAAAGGAAGAATCATGATTTTTTTGCAGGAAACTCTCTCTTTGCTTGGATAACATCAAATACAAATAACCAACCCTCTCAAAATAGAGGAAATTGTCTTTTATACATTTTCAAGTGTCCCTTTTCACACTTGAATTTTAGTCCTTTTCCCTTCTAATCTAAAAATATGTTATCTAGGAGTTTCCAAAAATTCTAGAAAAAATACATATGATTCTAATCTATATGAGGAAGACTCTTCCTCATTTTTACGTTGTTTACATAAATATTTTTACAATTTTTTGGCATTTTACAATTATTTTCCTCTCAAAAATACTACGTCTAACTTCAAGCTAAGAGAATTCTAGGAAAGACTAGTTGCTATCTCACAAGAACACTCTCTGCTCATCTATCGCTTAGAAAACTTGAATTCTATTGACTATATTCTCATCTATCCTTCATCTCTCTTCTATGTCATGCTTATAAATGAGTGTATCTATACATATGGGGATGAAATCATCACTTAAATCAAAGTATTTTTGAAGTATTTTTTCCAAAGCTGGTATACATAAATGTATAGAACATTTCTTCCTGATTCTTCACTTGACTTCATGCTTTGAGCTTGAGTCTTTTCTTCACTTCTTCATTCCTAGGCTTCATGTAATCATCCACTGATGATTGTCTTGCTCCAACATCTCCCCCTCAATCATCAATTGTGATTACCAACACCTTCTTTATACCTACCATCTCTTTAAACCTTTGTAACTTTGGTCCATCCAAGCTCTTTGTTAGCATATCTGCCAATTGCTCTTTTCTTGGTGTATACATGACTTCAATTTCTTTATCAAGCACCTTTTCTCTTAAGAAATGATATTGAATTTCTATGTTTAGCTCTAGCATGAAACATTGGATTAGCTGCTAAATATAATGAACTCATATTGTCTCCAAATATGATTGGAATACTCTGGCCAATTCCTAGAATTTTTAATAAAGTCTTCAACCAAGTTACTTCCTCTGCACAACCATTCCTTTGTATTTAGCTTCTATGGATGGTAATGCAACTGTATGTTGCTTCTTTGAGCACCAAGAAATTAGCTTATCTCCAACATAACACAGATAACCATGAGTAGATCTTCTATCATCTGAATTACCTAGCCAATCTGCATCACTAAACACTTTAAGTCGGGTATAAAAAGTGAATCCATAATACATACCTTCATTCAGAGTCCCTTTGATATATCTTAGCACTCTTTGTGCTGCAATCTAATGTGTTTGCTTTGGGCAATGTATGAATTCAGATAAGACACCAAGTGCATATGAAAGATCTAGTCTTGTGAAGGTAGCATGGATTAAACTACCTACCAAACTTTGATATGTCTTCATACCCTTGAACTCTTCTCCTTCATACCTGCTTAATTTATGATTAACCTCCAATGGTGTGGTTGAAGGTTTGCAATCCTCCATATTAAACTTCATTGAAAGATTCTTCAGATACCTTTCTTGTGTAACATACACTCCATGTTGAGTGTATATAATTTCCATCCCTAAAAATTAAGACAAGTTTCCCAAATCACTTATCTTGAACTCATTTTCCATTTGCTTCTTGAGCTCCTTGATTCCTTGAGCATCTGTAATTGTGACAATAATGTCATCAACATAAATGCACACATAAATGTATCTATCTTCATTTGCTTTCCCAAGCAAACTACTATTTGCCTTTGAAGCTTGGTATCCAAGTTCATTCAAGAACTTGACCAATATGTATTTTGATGCCCTTGGAGCTTGCGTTAAACCATATAGAGCTCTCTTAAGCTTGCAAAAATGCTCGGATCCACTTGACTCTTTGAAAACCTCTAGTTGCTCCATGTATACTTCATCTACAATATATCCATTTAAAAATGCATTCTTTACATCTAATTGAGAGAGTTTCCATCCTTTACATGTAGAAATAGCAATTATAGTTTGGATTGTAGACATCTTAGCCACTGGACTTAAGGTTTCATCATAGTCCACTCCATGTGTTTGTGCATATCCTTTGACCACAAGTCGGATTGTATCTAGACACTTTTCCACCTGCAAACCTCTTTTTCTTATACACCCACATACAACAAATTACCTTCTGATTCTTTGGTCTTGGCACTAATTCCCATGTCTCATTCTCAAGTAGAGCATCATACTCTTCTTGCATTGCCTTCTCCCAATTTTCCTTTCCTTTAGCTTCATCATATGTGGATGGGTCTTCATCTGTCTTCACAATGTAAGCATAATCTCTGGTGGTCAAGAAAGAGGTATCATAGCTATACCTCATAGGTTGTTTTCTATCTCTTTATGATCTTCTAATTTTTGCACGCCTTAAAGTCTCTTTTTCATTTTGTTCTAGATCAAACCTTGGTCTATCTTCATAATTGTCCTGCATTTCATTTCTACGAACATCATCATCAATATCTTCTTCATATAGCTTCACCTTTGACTTTCCTTTCCTTTTGATTTCTTTAGGGGGCGAACTTCTTATGTATCACCAAGAATTCTTGGATAAGGTTTTCAATGACTTCATTCAAGAAGTGTGTACCTCTATCACTTACTAACTCTATTGGTAACCCGTATCTAGTGAACACATTCTCAAATAAGAACTTAGCCGTCGTTTGAGCATCATTATTTGTTGTGGATTTTACTTCCACCCACTTTGTCAGGTAATCTATGGCTTCAATAATGTACTCTGCATGGGAGTTTCTAGCTAGGGGGTTAATAGGACCTATGAAGTCTATACCCTACTTTGAGAATGCACGTCCTCCCATCATTGGCCTTAAAGGCATCTCATCTTTTCATATCGGATATTGTGCACGTTGGCATGTGTCACATTTCTTCACATAGGTATGTGCATCCATATGAAGAGTGGGCCACCAAAGTCCTGAGAATAGAATGGTCTTGATTACTCTCTCAGGCCCAAAGTGTCCACCGACAGCACCGTTGAGTGCAGTTTCTAAGATTTTCAAATAATCTGATTCATGAACACACAATCTTAGGTACCCATCTTTGCCTCCCCGATATAGGTTGTCTCCTACTAAGGCATAGTCTTGAGCCTCTTGCTCCATGCTCCGTCTTCTTGCTAGACTAGCCTCATTGGGTAATGTTCCCGATCTCATTAATTCTACCAATGGAGTGCTCCATTCTGGAATTAATGATACGTGATAAAGAGTCGCATGCTCCACTGGGGGTCTATCCTGGCACACTAGACAATTCTTAATCCATTCCTATATTTCTTTGTCCATGCTAGGCCAATACAGTCCTAAAGGTTCTAGATTCTACAATGTTCGTTGTCTAGAATAGTGATTTCCTAGCAATCCTTCATGTGCCTGTTGCAACCAACTACTATGTTCATCATCCTCGACACAACAAGCTAATACACCATTTGTATCTTGTTTGTACATGCTTCCTGCCAATATTTGATATTTTTGTGATTTTACAATTTCCTCATTATTCGTTTTCACATTCTTATTTGCAAGTCCGAAGGTTAGGACTGGTACCAACTTATTTGCCCATTTAAAAACAACTTCTAAATTGAACAAATAAGCGTCAGGCAATTCATCAGACACTCCTTGCGGTGACTCTCTTGAAGTGATGTGAGAAAGGTGATCAGCCTTGAGGTGGGTTCTACCTTTCCTAACAACCACTTCAAAGTCATATTCCATTAGTAAGAGAAACCATCTTACTAAGCATCCTGTATTGCAAGGTTTATTGACCAAATATAATAAATCTTGATGATCGGTGAAAAACTTGAACTTGTTGGCCAATAAGTAGTGTCTAAACGTTTTCACAACATATACCATGCCTAAACCTTCTCTCTCGATTGTCGTATAGTTTCGTTCAGCCATATTTAATTGCCTACTAGCATATGCTATCGGCAAATCTAAATTTCCTTCACCTATTGGTTGTGAAAACACACATCCCATTGCATAATTGGATGCATCCATGTGGACATGGAATGGCTTATTCCAATTAGGAGTGGTCAATATTGGTGTTGTGCACAAACATCTCTTCTGTTCATTGAAGGAATTTTCGCATTCATCGTTCCACTCAAAGTTTGTTAGCAAGGCATAAAGAGGTTTGGCTATGATTGCATACATGTGGATGAACCTGTGATAATATCCACAATGGCCCATAAAGGCTTGTACCTCTTTAACATTCCTTGGCCTGGGCAGCTTTGCTATGGCTCTTACTTTGTCCTCATCTATTGATATTCCAGCCTTAGAAACATTGTGACCTAAGATTTTACCTTGTCGTACTATGAACACACACTTCTCTGGGTTCAGACACACTCGATATTCTCTACACTTGTTGAAGTTCTATCTGAGCTCAGGGATGTGGTATCTTCTTTCTTGGGAATGAGCACATAAATCATCCACATATACTTCTAAGCTCTTTCACAAGAACTGTTTGAAGACATGACACATGAGCCTTTGGAATGTTGCAAGTGCATTGGTGAGACCAAATGGCATCACACGAAATGCAAAGACTCCCCATTCTGTGGCAAAAGTTTTTTTGTGTTGATCTTCTGGGGCAATGGCTACTTGGTTGTAACCTGAAAATCCATCAAGAAAGCTATAAACTTCCTTTCTTGCAACACGCTGTGGTCAAGATTTAGATTCAAGATTCAAAACCAAGCTTGAAGATTTAGAGAGCAACACTCAACTCAGTCACTTTTTCTTTTCTGATTAATCCATGCAGTGATTGAGGCCTACTAGAGGAAGGTTTGCTTTGGAAGGTAGGAGTGATTGGCCTCGATTTCCTGGAGCTTATCACACAAGCTCAAGAGGGGATACGGACCCGTTTCCTGAAAAAGAAAGGGACAGATATAGAGAGTCGGCTACGTTCTTTGATTGAACGGCATCCTTGGAGGAGATTCAGGGTCTTGTTTCCTTTTTCAGGCGGGCACTAAGCGTTTTGCTGGCTACAGGATCGACCTCGACCTCTCAGCGCGCTTCTGGCATCGTCAATACGAGTGTACACTGTACGCAAATCCTCAGCGTCTTTCAATTCTCTGTGCCACGCACGTTGATGCAGATCAACAGACAGAGACCAGTTCTGTAGTTCCCTATCAAAAGGACTGAATCGTACAATTCGATTTGACATCGTCGAACATCTTTATGTCCTTCTGTTAGTTCGAAGATATTCTAGTAGTCCTAGACTACGTGAAGGGAAATAAATCGATTGGTTCTTCTGGTCTAATAGGCTTCATGGGAAGTGGAACGGAACGATCTGAATCCAGAGCAAGCTATGCGAGGTCGAATTGACATGAATATCTGGCAATACACCAACTGACCAAAGAAGCCTAGCACGACAATGCATTGAGGAGGACACGAGTGCTATCGGCATTCGATAACCTTTATGGAACCTAATCTGACAGAGATAAACAGGACAGAGATAAACGCGAGGAGATATGGATAGTTTTCTATGAGCTCTACAACAATGACATCTGATCTGCTGTGTTGAGCCGTACGAAGACTGACTTCAACAATGACGATCAGAGAAAACCAAGTTACCGTACTTTGTGAATGCAGAGAAGAAAGTATCTGACGATCCATTATCTCTAACGGTATCTACAATCAGCGTATGCTCTAAGCTTTGGAAGGTTATAAACATTTCAATATTATGATTAGAATCGTACAGTGTGCTGATCACTAGTTCTGCATGAACTTTGATTGAATATCATGTTTCTTCAATTAAATAGCTTACTACTTAGTCAATTGATTGATTCCAATCTGACAACTATTGCGCTCTTTTTCATGGCCCATCTTTAGCATGATATTGATTATGGGCTGATGCTTTGACAAATTTCAATGTGAATCTGGCAACGTCTTGCTCTTCTATACTAGCATGAATATTTAACACATCTCTGTATTCAATCTTCCAAAGATTTTTGTTTGAATTATGCCAAATTATCCAAATGTTGAATTTTCTCTGTGCAAACTTCAATTTTAGATGTATATTTGGGTATCAAAAAGGTCCAGAGCCTGATGCATGTGCAGATTTATGTGCTGCTGGATCATAGTCTCTTCTCGGGTTTTGTTTAATCAAGCGCTTGTTTTATATTTACAAAAGAAGAAATGCTGACGATTTGTTTTTCTAAAGTGAATATAAAAATCAGATTATAAGCGTTAAAGAAATCATATTCAGTGGGTAAGTCATTTATGTAGAGATAGGAAAATAAAGAAGATAGGTGATGATTTTATATTTATTGAGAACGAGTTTTTTTTATTTGTCTCCGATTATATGCTTGAATAGGTTTCTGATTGTGAAGCCATTAATCCTTTGTTGGAGGCTAGTTTAATAGGAATGCTCTGCATTCTTCTTTGTTTTCTGTTGCGAGACTGCTGATTCATGACCAGAGAAGATTGGGAAAGGTTCTTGAACCCTAGAAACTGCATGGGTCAGGAAATCTAAATGTCGAGGGTCTTTTCTTTCACGCTGATTGGGAAAAAGTTACAAAACCTTTATTAAACTGTTGAAATCACATGAATTATACATTTACGTACTTAGAGATGAATCCATCACTGATACATGCCGACGATCACTGATCCGTGTGTTTCAAACAGGATCATCACCACGATCATGGTCGATAGAACCTTTTCAAGGCGGGCTGAATCGCATGAATCGTATATTTTCGCATTTTTTTTTTTTGAGTGAGGGAGCGAGATAAAACCATTATGGGTAGATGTCGATAACGTCTACTGAAACCATTGATGAGCTTCCCTTCCATACCTTGGTGTCTTGGACTGCACTAATTACAGGATTCTCCCAGTATGGCTTAGATGAGAAGGCTATTGCGACTCTAGAGCAAATGCAGGAAAAGGGGTTCTTCCCAGATGAGTGGTCTCATGTATTCCAAGCAAAGCTGTTTCCATTCCCTCCACTCTCCTTTCCATGAACCCCGACGACAACGCTCCAATAAATGTTCAATGATTGGAAGAGGATCACTATCTCTGATTGTAGTGGCATTAACTTTTTTGAGGTTAATACACACTCACAATTTTCCATTCTTCTTGGGCACCACTACAATGGGCGACACCCATTCTGTATGCTCAATCTCACAGATAAATCCAGCTTCAATCAGCCCGTTGCTTTCTTCTTTTATTTTAGCTGCATAAGTGTCATTATATGTGTAGGGCTTTTGTTTGGTGGGTTTGGCATCGACAGTCATGGGGATAGTATGAGAGAAAATTTTTGGATCTACTCCCTTCAAATCTCTATAGTGCCACGCAAACATGTCCATATATTCCCTTAATAGAGCTACAAGCTTTGTTTCTTCTTTTGCACTTAGGTCATCTCCTATGTATGTGCATCTCTCTTCATTTCCTTCAATGATTACTACAATTTTTTTTGTCTTTTCTTTGTTATCATATGCTTCTCCTATGATGGCCTCTCTCTTAGGCATTCGTACCAAAATTTTTCGGTCTTCCACTTCGTATTTCTTGAAATTTTCTGATACTTCGAACAATGATTCCCCCTCTTCTTGCTCATTGCTTTCCGTTTCTTTTTCTTTTGAACTCCTTCATTTCCTTCCTTTGAATTCACAGTTTTAATGCTTGTGAGAGGTTCTTCTTCTTTTTGGGTTAACACTCCTATGTCTTCTAAATAGTGCTCCTCTGAGTCAAAGTAAGTATCCATCACAATGGATTCTAGATCATGGTCATTATCTTCTTCTTCTATGACCTCACTAGGATCACACTCTTCTAAAAAGGGCTGACACATGAACAAAGAGATATCATAACCTTACTCATCACAGTGAGGCGTCCATTCTTCTTCATTAATAGCAATGTCCATGGTGGCTAGAATTTCTACCCAACCATGAGGCTCAAATTCCTCATTTGGAAAAAGCATCCATGTATAGGCTGGGTCTTTAACTGGTATATCTCCTGGGGGAGTTCCTTCTTCTCTTGCTTTTAGGTGCTTTTCCTCTTCCTCCGTGACCTTGCACATCCACAAATGAGTATCTTCATGCAGCCACGATGGATGAGATGAACTTCCAGAATGCACAGAGGTTGAATCTTCTTTTGCTTTGTGGATAAGGTTCCACTCTAGGGGTGGTACATCTCTGAAGGTGTAATCCTTCAAATTGACCTTGGTTGTGACCCCTAAGTGTTGTAAGTATAAGGAGTTGGTTCCCCAATCCTGTACTATTTGCAATTGTCATAGGAAGGGCCTCCCCAAAATCATCTCATAGACATTATTTTTCCCAAAGTCACATATAACAAATGTGTGTTCAAACTCTACACCACAAGTGGTTAGAGTTATCCCTTCGAGCAATCTGAGAGGTCTCTCAAAATGATCGTCTTCCATTTTAAGCTTCATTCTAGTTGGTCTTAATGTGGGTTTGCCCCATCGCTTCCACAAGGAGGTGGTCGCAATAGCAACACCCGCACCTGAATCTACAATTGCTTTGGTTGTGTAACCCTGGTAGGTGATCGGAAGATATTACCTTCTTCACCTTCGCTCATGTCTCCTATTTTATCGACAGGGATTTGTGGAAATTTTTTCTTAGAGCCTGCTTTTGGCATTTTGGAATCAAGTTTTGGAACCTGATCCTTCACATGATTCCATAGCTCAGGTTTTGCTGTGAGCAGCTCTTCTACAGTGAGATGACACTGAACCTTAGTTTTCTTCACGACATCAGTGTTTCTTGGAACCACTGAGTCTTCATTTCTTACCAATATTGTGGGAGCTCTGATCTGAAGAGATTCAGATTCCCATGGGCCTGTGAATTATGGCAACTCTTGTAAAGATTAGATTCAAAATCTAATCTCTCGTCTTCTTGTTGCTCTACTTGGTCGCCATAAATGGAAGGAATGTCTTGGGGAAATTGATCATGAAGGTCATCAATCTCAGGAATAGGAGGGGGATTACCCTTCTCCTTGGCCCATTTCTCTCCTTGTATTTCTCACAAGAACTCTTGAGAGTATTGTTGAATTGAAAGAGGTGCTCCCTCATCTATGGAATCAAGAACATAAGCTTTCATTGGTGGTGAGCTTTCTCTTTCAATAATTGGTTGAGCCTGTGGAGATAAAGAAATCTAGGGCTTGTTTACCAACTGCTCTAATCTTTCTAATAAGCCATGGAAATGCAAATCCGGTTTAACAGAGTTTGTCTGATTGAACTTTTGACTAGTCTCGAGCATAGCTTGAGCTACTTCTACCATTCTCATGCACATTTTTGTCCGTTCAATATTTAAATCTGCTCTAGGGTAACTCTTGTCTAAGTTTGCAGTTGTTGGCCCTTCTTGAAGTCGAGCCTGGTAGGCCTTGAACATCATGTCCAAGCCTTCTTGGGTTGGATCTGCAAGAACAGACCCTGGTTGCGGTTTATTTGCAATGACTAGTGGGTGGGATGAGGTGGTGTGGATGGAGCTTCGGCTTGCAAGGGGCTTTGAGATGCAATGTCTTCTATTTTTTTTGGCGTCTTTCAGACTTTCTTCTAGTGCGGATAACTTTTTGTTCCACTTGCGATTAGATTTCTCTCTGGTATCCTTCCAAGTTCTTGTTTTCCTTTTACTAGGCTCTCCCAATTCACTTGAGTTTGATTGCTCAGCTGGTTTATCCTGTTTTACAGCTTGTGCCCTAGTAACTGCCTGTACAGGAGCCACATTACTGCTACTTGAACTTGAATCCACCACTAAGCCTACCATATTGATGGGTATAACCTTGGGTGCACTAGAGGGATTCCTAGGACACTCTCTTGGAAGATGTTCCTTGCCGCATTCAAGACAAAAGCCTTGTATTGTGATATTTTGTCCTTGTCCTAGAGTTAATGAGTGGGGACATTTACGAATGAAATGGTCACCTTGACATCTAAAACATGGTCCTCTAGGGGCTTGTGGTCTTACTTGTCTCAATTGGGGTCTGGGATTAGGATTAGTATACATGACATTGGAGTATTCTGGCTCCCAATTTTGTTCCATAGGTGGTGTCTTGTATTGATAGGAATAAGCCTCACTATGCTCTAGTGACTCTATGTAATAAGCTTGTGGATTGTCTTCAGGGGAGTAGTCTGAATTATGAGCATGAAAGTCATTTTCTGAGACCAATGGGGTTAGTGGCACCAATGCTCTATTAAGGTTCTCCTCTGCCATTGCATACTTAACTGGGATCACATTGGTAGGAGCTGGTGATTGGTTTCCTAGGACTGGTTGTGGCCTATATGGTGCCTGATATTATTGTTGTGGCCTATAATATGGCTATTGGTATTGATTCTGATACCTACCCTGTTGGTAAGGTTTCTCATAATTTTGTCTATCAGTCTGCTTAATGTATGGACAATCTTGAGCCATGTGATTTGTGTTTTTCCTCTCAATAGTGCAATATGGAGCATTAGAGTTTCCTTGGGGTTGAGCCATCATTGGGCAGACATTAGCCATGTGATCTCCTCCGCATGTATAACATCGCTTCAATGGGGTGACCCTTGGCATTTGTCTATTTTGAACAACTAGCTTTTTGGCAACTTGCTTCGCTATCTCATCTATCTCAGTGGAGGTTCTTGAGGTATGACTAGTAGAATTTCCAGAATCCTTGTAGAGTTTGGATAGTCCTAACTCCTCACCCAAATTGTCTTCTATGTCAATACATATCCGCACACACTCTTCTATGGATCTAGGCTCTTTCAAGCACACATATGATCTCAACTTGGTGCTTAGCAAGCCATCTAAAAACAAGGCCACTTGTTTGGCTGATGTGGGTAATTTTGGAACAGGGCATCTTTCTATGTATTGTATGAACCTTCTTCCTGCAAGTCGCACTGTTTCGTGGGGTGTCTGCTTGCAGTTGTGGATTAGGGATGATGTTTTATGCCTAATACCACTCCTGGAAAATTCTACAATGAATTCTTCTAGCAATTAACCTATCTCTCGATAGTTGCGACTTTTCAGGGGTTGAAACCAAGCTAAGGCGGTACCCTTAAGAGTCAAACCAAATGCCTCGAACTGGCTGAACAAGTCCTTGACATGTTCAACTCTTAACACTTGTTTGAACTCGGCCCAATCTGCATCTGAATAAATCTTAACATCCAAGTCTAAAGTGTAAGGAAAATACAAACCATGATGTCTACCCTTGAGATACTTCAGAGTTCTTTTGGCACTTCTAAGTGAGGTACCCTTGGTTTGTGCATAAACTGACTTAGCACACTAACTCCATATGCAATATCTATCCTAGTCAAGGTAGCATAGTTCAAGCTTCCAACTATGCTTTGGTAACCTGTAATGTCATCAAGTTCATCACCTTCATGGGCACTTAGTTTTAGGTTTACCTCCATTGGAGTACTTGCAACTTTGGCATCTTGTAAATGAAACTTCTTCAACATACCCTGTATGTATTTTTTCTGAGTAATATAGATTCCAGAGTTAGTATAGACTAACTCAAGTCCAAGAAAATACTTTAGTAATACAAGATCACTCATCTTGAACTCCTTCATCATCTGGTTCTTGATTTTTCTGATTCCATTGACATCATTACCTATAAGTATGATATCATCAACATATACACATAAGTATATTACCTCTGAATTACTTCTCTTGATAAATAGAGAAGTGTCTGCCTTGCTCATGACAAAACCTTGGTCTTGAAGGTATGTGGTTAACCTGTGATTCCATGCCCTAGGTGCCTACTTTAATCCATAAAGAGCTTTACTCAATTTGCACACATATGTTACCTTGTTTGGATCCTCATGGCCAGGAGGTTGTGACATATATACCTCCTCTGAAATCCATCCATTCAAAAAAGCATTTTTTACATCCAATTGATACATGTTCCAATTTTTTGATGCAGCCACACTCACCAACACCCTGATGGTTGGCATCTTGACTACAGATGAGAATGTTTCTTCATAGTCAATGCCTTGGGTTTGTGCAAAACCCTTGGCCACCAATCTGGCTTTGTACATGTTTATTGATCCATCAGAATTTCTTTTGAGTTTATAGATCCATCTTGATCCAATTACCTTCATGGACTCTTTCTTTGGTACTAGTTCCCATGTGTCACTTTCTTTGAGTGCTTCAATCTCCTCATCCATAGCTTCTTTCCATTGTGTCTTGGTGTTTTCTTCTTAATATGATCCTCGTTCTTCAATTGACAAGTCTTTGGCAAGATAAACAGAGTGTTTGGTAACAAGAGAGGTATCATACCCATATCTGATAGGTTTTTTGCTTTCCCTTTGTGATGTTCTGATTGATTGATTTGAAGACTCAGGTACGTCTTCAAGTTTCCTCATCTTGAGTTTCCCTTTGGACTTCCATGCCTTGAATTCTTCAAGATTGATAATGTCTTCATCATCAAAATTTACAATTTGTTCTTCATACTCATTATGCATTTTCCTTATGAATTCCATTCTTGATTCCATGTCTATTAAAAGCCTTTGAACAAATTCATCTAAATATTCTTCAACAACTTTGTTTCAAAATTTTGAATTTTGTTATCTTCTCCTCCTTCATGTTCCTTTGCTTGTGTGGTCACTACCTGTTCTTCAACATGTTTTTGTGAGTCTTCCAAGTTTTTCTGTAACTTTTCCACCATCAACATTAATCCTTGATTCTGAGGTATCAATAACTCTTTCTCTGATTTCCATTCACTTCTTTCTTTTTCTGTATCCAAATGCCATTCACTCATTTCTTTTGCTATATCCAAATGTAAGTTGTTGTATCCTCTCATTGCACTAGCAGCATGCACACTAGCTTGCTTCTCCATTTCCTTGACTTCCTTCAATTCTGCTTGTAACCTTAGAATTTCTTTATTCAACTCCTCCCTCTCATCCTGGGTTATTTGTACAATCTTACTCCCTTCTTTCATTTGGCCTTCCTCCATCAACAATCTGTTTATTTCTTCATTAGCTTTGACCATGATCTGATATGAGCTTTGAAGAGTTCTAAATCTTCCTTATATTTTCTTCAATTCCATTTCCATCTTATTAATATGCTCCAACTGCTTGGTACATTTTTTTTCAAGAAATTGAATCTTATTCTAGCTTTGAACCCCTTGTTCTTCTAATGAAATTATTCTTTGAGACAAAATTTCATTGTTTTCCTTGATGACCCTGATCTGATCTTCCACTTGCTCCTTTTCTTTCTTTTGCTCTTTGATGATCATGCTACCTATTACAAATTCTGACTCAGCCACCATTCCTGATATAATCATATTTCTGCTGGAGGGTCTAAATTGTTCTATGTTACTCATAATGATTTTACATGCAGATCTGATATCCTTTGGTATCCTTTCAAGGCCATTTTCTAACTCAATTTGCTTCAGTTCTATCTGCTTTTCCTCTTTACATCCATTTTTTTCTCCATCCTCTTCCTCATATTCTATAACCTGATTCTCTTCTTCTTCATAGCCTTTTTCTTCTTCCATCTCTTCTGCCTTCTTTTCCTCAATTTCCTGTTGTTTTTCTTGAATAACTTGTCTTTCCTCTTCCTGGACTTTATTTCCCTAGATTGAGGTTGAGTCACTCTCTACTGAGTTCTTTATCTGATCATTCAATTGCTGCTCCTTTTGTTCCACCTCATGCTCATCTATGTCCATAAGGTGTAATTCTTCTTCCTTTTCCTTATTACCTGTATGTGTGGGCTCTTCATTATGATTTAGATAAAAAAGTACCTCCTTTATACTTTGATTTATTTGTGTTTCTGTTTTCCCTTCTGTATATTCCTTAGAATCTATTCTTTCTGATAGTGCAACCTTTTCTTCTTTTTTGGTTCCATCCTCTTGACTCTGCATCTGACTATATAATTGTGTTTTACTTTCCAGTCCTTGTTTTTCCTCATATAGTTGATAATGAGGTTGTTGTGAGGGTTTTGTCCATATAGCTAGAAATCTTGTGTCTATTAGTCCACTGTTGAATTCTTTCCTTGCTTCAACCTCTTCTTCCCTCATTACTTCTTTACGTTTTAATATCCTTTGTTTCTCCCTAGGGCCAACTTGTTTTGTTGATTCTTCACAGACCTATATCCCTTTTGATTTTTTACTCAAATCTTCTGGTGTTTTGTTTTTTACAGACGCTTGTACTGTTGTTATTGATGTGCAGGGTACTGAGAGATTTAAACTCTTGAGAAGAAAATTCTCTATATCACTTTCTGAATCTGATGAAAATTGTGAGGAACTAGCTATCCCTGGTTTGTCCATTCTATGCTCTTCTATTGCAATTGATTTCTCTTGATTCTTTTCTTCTAATGATAATTTTACTGACTCCTCCATCTGTGCATGTTCAGCTACCTTGCCCTTATTCTTTTTGGTTAACCTCTTTTTTTTGGACAGCCTTTTTCTGGACCTTCTTTTTTATCACAACTGTAGTTCTAGTTTCTGGAGGACCTTGTAATTCCTTAAAATAAGACAATAATTCCACTTCCTTTTTTATAAACACTTCTTGAATTTCTGCAGCCATCATTTGATCATGTAGTTCTTCATAATGTTCCACCTCTTCTTGTAGCCAATCAGTTGATTTACATGAAAATAATCTTCCAACATTTTCTCGTACTGAGCTTCATAGATTGCCCTCTTATTATTTCCTTGAGTCAAATATGAATAAATTTGTTCCTTGCTTGTTTGAGGTGGATGGGGTTCCTTTGAGGCTTGAACTTCTTTCTGAGCTGCTTCACATTACTTGGATCTAATCTTCTCTTCTTTACTGGAATTACTTCTTCTGATACCCCTTTCCTTTTCCTTTCTGATCACCCTCATGCTTGTCTGGACTTCTGCTTCTCTTATAGACATCATCTTTGAAGGACTTTTAACTCCTCACATCAAACTCTTGAAATATAGAGCTTCTGGAGCCAATTTTAGCTGATCCTCCATACCTAAAACATGGTATATAATTCTTGTTAAAAACTATGCTACATTCATAAACTTCCTCTGTTCCCAATGCTTTTCTATTGGTCATGAATGTAGGGAGTTACATCCATTACTCCAAATGGTTTGTTCTTGTCCTTATTATTGAGCATAATCAATGTTACTAGCTTATGCGGCATTGTATATCTTAGCAACTTTGGAAAACACAAATACTGAAGAAACATTTTGATGGAAAATTCTTCATTTTCCTTTCCTTTGAAATCCACAAACTTTGAATATCCAGCATAGGTTGCTTTTTTCTTCTTGACAAAACTGCAATCCAATTTAGTTCCCATGGAATAGAATTGAAGAGTTGCCTTGATGTGTTCTGCTTTTATGGTGATCTGTACCTCTTTGTTCTCTTTGTCCTTAACTGAACATCTGAAATATGCATCATTGCCTTTGCCAACTTCCAACAAACTAGACATAACTTGTGATACCCTCTCAAAATCTATAAAGAAGGGAGTTTCATCCAATAGTCTCTGTAACCCCACTGCCTTCCATCTTTTATAATTAGCTGTAACTTTTTGAAATTTGTAGAATTCTTGACATAGCATTGTATATTTATGACCTCCACTTCCTACTGTAAAGATATGCTGACCAATGATATTGAGAGTTTCCTTTAGCTCTTTAGCTATCTTCTCTTCTTTTGGGATAGTTTGTTCTTCATCAGATTCTAGCTCCACATTTTCCACTGCTGCTTCACTGTCAAAAAACCAATGTCCTCTTGACAAAGTTACAGAGTCAGCTTTGAAGTCATGAATAGGTAGTTCCTTTGGATTCACCATTGTGGAGAAAATATAACATATTACACCAAAAAACTCCACCCACATAAGTCACACGAAATATAAAATAAAACACATTTATTTTGAGATAAAAAGATATTGAGAGAAAAAAATAGAAGATAAAATATTAGATAAACCATGATTTCCTTGTTTGCATCATAGGTACAACAATTTTGAAGTGATCATCACATGTGTAGCAAGATATCTAGTGCTCTCTTCCCCTTTTTTTTAATATGAAAATAATGAATGGACTTTTAAGAGAATTTAGACAAATATAAGGAAAAAAATATTTAAAAGAAGGAAAGAAAGAAAAAAAAAATTAAATAGTGACTGAAATAATTAAACAGTGACTGCTTAGTCGTGCCAAATCCTATATCTTGCTCGTGCTTTATAACTTATAAAAGAAAATTTTTAATGATTTTCTCTTCCATCTTCCATCTTCTCTTCCCCTCCTATTCTTTTTCCTAGAAAAAGGAATGAGGTAAGGTACATGGAAATAATTTCAAGAGTGTCATAAATCCTTCTTGATAAAATTTTGAGTCCTTTAGTAGGAATCTAGTCATTTGTAGCTTTTCATGCTTCTGCACTATTTTTGTATGTTCATCCTTACTTTTTCTCCATTGGAGCAGGTCTGATTTTTTCACCCAAAAATACTTGAGTCCTATTAACTCCTTTTTTGGAGTAAAACAATTTCCCTTTGATAAACAGTACTTGGAAGTCTTTGGTTTCCACATCCATTTAGTTTTGATAATTTTTTTTGATGAGCAGTGCTTTGATGTCCTTGGTTTCCACATTCTTTCTGTCTTGATGTCTAGATGTTTCTGATCTAGATGTTTCTGATTATTCCATACTTCCCACCTTTCCCCTGTCTTTAAAACACCTTTAGTTCCTTCGATTTCCTCCTGTTTTTGTCTCAAGTGGATTTGGTCATGGAGAAGTTTTGTTTGTGATTCCTTTGTAGCTTCTAGTGGGAAAGTAAATCTTTCCAAATCTGAGTCATTGATGTCCTATAGATTTTCATGTTCTTCATAACTCAATAAAAACATAAAAAACCTTTTGTCATTTATTGTCAATCTAAGCTTCATATTTTCAAAATCCAAAATTACTTTACCTTGTCTTAACCATGGTTGTCCTAAAATCAATTTCTCAGTCATCATATGATCAGGCCATTCTTCACAATCTATTTTCATATATTCTTCATTGAACTTAACTTCAATACATGGTGAAGACAAGCTTTGTATTATCTGAACTTCCAGTGTTTTGATAAGAGTTTTACTCTTAATCCTTTTAAATTTGAACTTATCCAACAAAACTGAACTGATCAAATTAACTTGTGCACCTGAATCTATCAAAACCTTGATTTGCTCATTATGAAGATTCATTGTTATAACAGGCAAATGCTCTCTCACTCTTGAAGGTGTTTCACATAAGAAGACTTCTCTAAGCTCCTTGGCCTTTCTTATTCTTTCCTTTGCCTCCTGTTGGGCCTCATACCTGATTTATTTCCTCTTCTTTTTTCCTATTTTGAGATTTATGTAATCTTATCCATTCAGGAACAGTTAAGGGAAGATCATACCTTTTTACCCTACATCCACTTATGAAATTTGGCATGATTTCTCCATCTATATTAGCTAATTGGATAGCTCCACTATTACTGATTTGGTTGATAATATAAGGTCCATGCCCCTTCTTTTGAAATTTTTTCTGATGTTCCTTCACTGTATATGCCAAAACTAAATCCCCTACTTGCAAGTCTTTTTCTTGAATATGAACATCATGATAAGCTTTTTGCCTTCTTTTATCTGCATATATGCTCATAATTGCTTGAAGTCTGGAAGCTCCAATTTTTTCCAATTCCACCACTCTCTCAGATAACTCATGTCCAGTCCACTTGTATTGATTTCCCACCTTTAATGTTGGAATGAGAAATTCCAAAGGCAAGACTGCATTTTGTCCATATACCAAATTAAATGGTATTGTTCCAATTGCTATTTTGTATGCCACTCTATAAGCCCATAAGACATGATTAAGTTGCAAATCCCAATCATTCCTATTTGTATTTACCAATTTTGAGAGAATAGTAAAAAGTATCTTGTTAGTACTTTTTGCTAATCCACTGGCTTGTGGATGATAAGGAGCTGACTTCCTATGATCTATCATGAAATACTCAGTTATGTTTTCTATTACTTGATTTAAAAAATGAGTCCCCCTATCACTTACCAATTCAATTGGTAATCCAAATCTGGTGATAATATTTTCATAAAGAAATCTTGCAGTGATTTGAGCATTATTCCTTTTTATAGCCTTGGCCTCTGCCCATTTGGTTAGGTAATCTGTGGCTACTAGTATATATTCAACATGGGACTGTTTTGCTGGAGGACGTATAGGTCGAATGAAATCCAACCCCCATTTACTAAATGCTCTTGCTGAAATAAGTGGTACTAATGGCATATTATCTCTTTTACTTGGTTGACTTACTCTTTGACAAATGTCCCATCTTTTCACATATGTTCTTGCATCAAGAAATAGAGTTGGCCACCAAAAACCAGAATATAATATAAGTTTAGCAGTCCTTTCACTTGAAAAATGTCCTCCTGCTAGAATGTGCCATCTCTAGCATTTCCATATACTTTTCTTCAGGAACACATATTCTTAGATATCCATCCCTCCCTTTCTTGTATAATTGATCTCCTAACAATTGATATTCCTCAAAAATTATTTGTAAATTTCTTGAGTCTGCACTAGCTTTCACTGACTCTCCTTTTTTGTTACCTCTTAACTCCTCAATTATGTTTGCACCCCAATTTGGATTTTTTTGAAACCAATACAAAGTTTCAATTTCTGAATGTTGCAAAGATTGACATTTTGAACAATTAAAGATATATTTCTCTACATCTTGATAGGACAATGTACACCCATTCTATTGAGATTGTTTAAAGTAACCATCCTGGAAGCATGAGTACAAGGATTCCAATAATGAGATTTCCTTAAATACTCCTTTTACTCATCTTCTAGAGTACAATATTCCAATGTACCCCTATCATTGAGATGATACAAATGGTCAGCTAGTAGTACAAAGTTCCTATTTTGTAGTACCAAATGTGTGTTGTTTTCAGGTGTTCTGCAAGGTCCCATGGTTAGCAAAGGCACCAAAGTCATGGCCCATTCAGGAATACTTTCTATTTTGAATAGATATGCATCTGGTAATTCATCATCTAAAGGCGAACTTGGCTCTCTGGTTTGTATTTTGGACAAATGGTCTGCTCTTAAATGCGTTTTCCCTTTCAAATTCCATCAGTAGGAGAAACCATCTGACTATCCTACCTGTGTGGCATGGTTTGTTTACCAAGTAGAGTAAGGCTTGGTGATCCACGAAGAATTTAAACTTGTTGGCTAAAAGATAATGTCTATATTTTTTACAGCAAATATCATTCCCAATCCTTCCCTTTCAGTGGTTGTATAGTTTTTTTCAGCTAAATTCAATTGCCTACTGGCATAAGCAATCGGAAAGTCTAATTTGCTCCCCTCTATTGGTTGTGCTAACACACATCCCAAAGCATAATTTGAAGCATCCACATGAACATGAAAAATTTTATTCCATTGTGGGGTTTTTAGAATTGGTGCTATTACCAAACAAGTTTTTAAAGTGTCAAAGGATTGGTCACATTCTATGGTCCATTCAAATTTTGTAATCAATGCATACAAAGGTTTTGTAATGTCTGCAAACTTGTGTACAAATTTTCTATAATACCCACAATGTCCCATGAAAGTTTGAAGTTCTTTTACATTTATCTGTTTTGGAAGATCCACTATGACCTTAATTTTTCTCTCATCTGTTGAAATTCCATTTCTAGAAACTATGTGACCCAACATTCTCCCTTGCCTCACAAAGAACACAGATTTCTCCGAATTTAAACATACTTTGTATGTTCTACATTTTTTTAATATATTTTCCAGATCTTTCAAATGATCTTGTCTTTTTAATGAAAAAGTGCAAAGATAATCAACATAAATTTTCATTATATTTCTAAGGAATTCTTTGAATATGCGACACATCAACACATAAATCTTTGAAAGGTTGCTGGGGCATTAGTTAAACCAAAAGGCATAACCCTAAATGCATAGATTCCCCATTCTGTGGAAAAAGTAGTTTTATGTTGGACTTCCAAAGCTATTGGCACCTGATTATATCTTGAAAAACCATCCAAAAAACTATAGACCTCTTTACCTGCAACTCTTTCCAAAAGATGGTTTGTTATTGGTAATGGATAGCTATCCCTTGTAGTTGCAGCATTAAATTTTTTCAAGTTAATACATACCCTGAGTTTTCCATTCTTCTTAGGTACCACAACTATAGGAGATATCCACTCCATATACTCAATCTCATAGATGAAATTGGCAGCCAAGAGTTCGTCAATTTCTTACTTTATTTTAGCGGAGTATTTGTCATTAAATGTATAGTGTCTTTGTTTGCTAGGTTTTGCATCAGGAGTAATAGGAATCTTATGTTCACAGATTTTAGGATCAATTCCTTTCAAATCTTTATAACTGTAAGCAAACACATCCCTATAACTTTTAGCCAATTTCCTCAATGCTTCCTCCTCTTGATTTGTCATGTCATCAGCTATGACAATGTGTCTATCTTCCCCCTCTTCTTGAGTGATCATCACCTTCTTAGTTTGTTCCTCATTGTCATATGCCTCCTCCTTTTTCTTTTCTCTTTTTGGCTTCATTTTTAGAAGTAATCTGTCTTCTACTTCATAGGTCTTACATTTTGTAGGTACATCAAATTGTTGATCTTCTTTCTTTATTTTTTTATTTTTTTCAACTTCTTGTTCTTTTTGTATTTCTTTGTGTTTACTTTTTTTATATGTTCCTGAGATTTTGTCTTTTATAGCATCTGTAGCTTCCACTTCTTCTAGAAATTGTATTTTTCCAGTTTTTAATATTATTATTTCCTCCTCGTCTTCCTCTATTTTTGCACCTTTATCATTTGTATTCCTATGTGAAAGATATCATATCCTTCTTCATTTTGGAATTTTACTCCCACATATTCATCATTGGCCAAATCCGTTGTGGTCAAAATCTGATTCCAACCATAAGGCTCAAACTCTTCATCTTTAAATTTCTATGGTATGTAACTTTCATCTTGTGATTTCCTTTCTCCTAGACAATCTTCTTTTTTTAACATCCTTTTTTTATATGTGTGATTCCTTATCAAATTACATTTCCAAATTGATGATTCTGTGTCATTTTGATCTTCACTCTCCGATTCTTCACTTAATTCCTGATTTTGATGTACTTTGAACCATTCCTGAGGGGACATATCACAATATTGACCATTTCTTAAATTTACTCTAGTTATCCTTCCTTTGCTTTGAAGGTATAGGCAATCTTTACCCCAATCTTGTACAATTTGCATTTGTCTCATAAATGGTCTTCCTAGGATGATTTCATATGAGGTAGATTTTGGAAATTCAACTATGGCAAAAGTGTGCTCTATCTCTATTCCACATATTTCCACAATCACCTTTTCCCATATTCCTAGGGGTTTTTCTATGTGTCCGTCTGCAAGTTGTAATCTCATTTTAGTGGGTATTAGCTCATTCTGCCCCCATTTCTCCCAAGTTTGTTTAGTCATGATTGCCACTCCGGATCCACTATCTAATATGGCCTTAGCATGATTATTACCAAATTGTATTTTCAAAGTTGAGTTCGCTTCTTCTCCTTCATAGTATCCTCCTATTTGTCAATAGGTATGTACCACAATTCTTCCAATTCCCGTCGCTGTGGATCTAGACTCTTTGACTTTTTTTCCCAATTTTTCACATTATGTTGTAAGTGAGGATTTTGTTTTACTATCTCCTCCATAGTGGTTTGATATAAAATTGTACAGTGTTTGTCTAGATTGATTTGGAAGGTTATTTGTGAATTATCTTCCTGATCAAGATGTTTCCTGGTTTCTATTGCATTTGACCCTTCAATTGTTGTTTGATGATTGTCTATTTCCCAAATCTTAAGTTGTGCTTCATGTATGATTTGTTTACATCTTTGCATTCTTTCCTCCTCTAAATCTGGCATAGGATATGCCATCACATGATCTGTAGGGTTTGGTATATCTTGAATTCTTCCTTTGTACGCTCTTATCAGAGTCTCCAGACTTTGTGAATTTTTAGCCTCTTCTTGAGTCTATGTATTGTGTGGTTGACTATTGTTTGGATGTTCCATAGTTTCTTCTTCCAAATTTTTACCCAATCTCATCTTTCTTTCCCAGTTTCCTTTTTGTCTATTTTTCTTTTCTTTGGGAAATGGATTTTTCTTATGATCCAGTGTGTGTGTCTCCTTTTTTATTTCTTCTTGTTTAGCTTGTGCTCTTGTTATAGCATTTACAGTTGCTTGATCATGGTCACTCAATTCTTCTTGCTCCATTATGTTAATTGTTTTTAATGGTATGCTACTAGATGTGTTCTGTTGTTTTTCAGGGTTTCTTGGGCAATCCCTTATTAAGTGTTCCCTGCCACAATCCTTACAATAGGCTCCTTCTATTCTTAGTGTAGAAGGTTGTGGACAGTGTCTAATGAAATGTCCCCCCCCCCCCCCCCGCATCTATAACAAGTTATCTTTTGGCCTCCTTTGAATTGGGGTTTCTGATTGGACATGTAATTATTAGTTATGTACATGAATGTGGTTCTGTCCATTTGGATTCTCCGGTTTCCCAAGTCCACGGCTTGCAGTTCTGGTTCTCTCTGTTCATATCCTTCCCAATCTTCCTGATATCCTTCACTCAAATGATAATCCTCTCTATAAGATGATCTAAGTCTCGTGCTTTCTTCTTCTATTGGTGTGTATTTTACTGGTACTACATTTGTTGGTAATGGTGGTTGTTGTCCAAGTATAGGTCTTGGTTTCTCAACAAATCCAGATTCTCTTTGTAAGTTGTGTTGGTTCATAAATTCCCTTTCTTTGATGGGTTGTTTATTGTAGAAACACTCCTCTCTAGTATGGTTTGTCCATTTTCTTTCCAAAGTACAATATTTGAGTGTTTTCCTATCTTGCAAATGTTGTGGTTTATGATAAGGACATTGTTGAACCAAATGACTCTCCCCACAATTATAGTACTTCTTATTGGTTGATATTCTGGTGTTTATCAAATTTGTCTTGGTGTTAACTTCTAGAGCTTTAGCAATGGCTTGTGCTAATTCTTCTGCTGGTAGAATTTTATCTTCATTTGTTCTTGGTTGATCAAATGCTAATAAATCTTGTCCTCTGTTATCCTCTAAGTCTATTGCCTCTTTCACACATGCTCCTAGATCAGGACATCTCCTATAATACACCAAGGTTCTTAATTGTGCACTTCTCAGTCCTTCTATGAACAAAGACACTTGTCTTGCCATTGAAGGTACCTCTTCTCTTGGACATCTATCAATGTATTGCTTGAATCTCCTAGCAGCCTCTCTGACATTTTCATCTTTTTGTTGTTTAAAACTATGTATCACTATGTTTAATTCCAGTTTTGGAGAATTCCCCTATAAAGGCTTCAAGGAAAGATTCAATATCTGGATACATTTCCTTTCTCAATGGAATGAACCAAGATAATGCAGGTCCAGTTAGGGTTAGACCAAATGCTTCAAATTGTACTTTGTAATCCTCTACTTCTTCTGCCCTAATTAATTGTCTGAATTCTACAGCATGAGCATGCGGATCAGAATACCCTTCATATTGATTCTTCATGCATTTTGCTACTTGATAGGGCCTAAGCATTCTTCCATGGTTTTGCCACTCATGTCTCCTTCTGATGGGAAAATCATTCATTCCTCTTGCTTCTCTTTCAAAAGGATTTAGGGAAGTGTGTACTCTCCTACCTTGTTGTTGTTCAATATTAGTGTGATTTTCATTTTGTCTTGGCAAGTCTGGATGCCCTAGGTTTTGTTCCCAAGGTCTCTTGTCTGCACACTGCCCTAAATCATTAGAGTTTTCTGGATCTTGTGAAAATATGTATACACATCCCTGTCTATCCTCATATCTGCCATCCTTAAATTGTGCCACTGGCATTATATTTAAGGGAATTTCTAAGTTTCTCATCTTAATGACAAACTTATGCATACCATCTTGATACACATAGGTTCCAAACCTATTTGTATACATGTACTTGAGGATATTTCTATAGTCACTAGTTTCAGAGGCTTCATTTGTTTCATTTAAATTTTCCATGTTATTTGTCTGTCCTAAATCCCTTTCTTGTAATTCTCCTAACGCTAGCTCTATCTCTTTCCTTTTTAACTCTTGTTTATCACGTGTAAACAATTTATTACCAGGTCTCAAAATCATTCAATTATTTCACTATTTTGTGAAGGGAATTGTGTTTTTCACGATTCTGTGAAGGGAATCATGTTTGTCACGATTCTATGAAGAGAATCATGTTTGTCACGATTCTGCGAAGAGAATCGTGTTTGTCACGATTCTGCGAAGAGAATCGTGTTTGTCACGATTCTGCGAAGAGAAACGTGTTTGTCACGATTCTATGAAGAGAATCATGTTTGTCACGATTCTGTGTTCCCAAACGATCGTGATTGCTCACAATCCTTAGAATCACGATTTTCTTATGAAAATCGTATTCTGGGAATCGCGATTTTGAGTTTAGTCACAGAATCGCGATTCTATGCTGCTTTTTGTAAATTTTTTATTTTTGATTTTCTGAGTTCTTTTTATACTATTAGAAGCACCTATACAGAATAATAACATGCAATGAAGAACTTTCAACTACAAGTTTTTCCTTCAAAAAGTTCAAAAAATAGAAAAACGTGATTCTCTGCATTCAACAATTTTCTATGTTTTCTGATCCTTTCCCAAAGTTTTGAACTTAAGACTATGCAAAAACTTAATGAGAAGAAGATTACCTTGTTGCTTGATCAAGAAATGTCCAAAATCTCTATGTTTGCAAAAAGTCGTGATTCTGTTAGCTCTTCCCACTCACTCTTTCACT
>CM035432.1:18469298-18501798 GCA_020310875.1 Ceratopteris richardii | reverse complement strand
ATGCTCCAAGAGACTGAGTAGGTACTGCTAAACCTGCTTTGTACCAGCCCTCTTTTGCTTCAGACTTGATTAGTAGACCTCCTTAGCTTTCCAATGACACCAAAAAATGGCCTATGTCCTTTGGAAATGATGTGTGCAATGATTGAATCAAAACAGATAACTTTGGAGGTTACAAACTCAAGAAAACCTTCTATTTATGTCTTGACACCTGCTGGATGTTTTACTCAGTGTGACCAGCACAGTAGAAATTGATAAAATTCCTTCTAGGGGTATTTAATTAGCTTAGTAAGCTACCATTTGCAAGTGGAATGATGTAAAAAGATAAACTACGCTAAGAGAAATCAATTTAGCAAGTTTAGCTATACCCTTGACTTTTTAGGACTGTAGCAGGAAATGAACAATGTTCACCTCGACGCAAATTTCTCTAAAATGTTCAAACACAGCATGTAGATGACTTTGAGCTGAATCCAATAAGCTTTGAATTACTTGATTTGGGGCAGAATTGATCGAGATATGCCCTTGACAAGTTGACAGACTTTTGAGTAGACTAACAAAGAACTCAAAGATGAATGATGTAAATCTATCTATTAATGAACACTTGTATACAATCCCATTGGCATGAATAACATTGCCTAATGGTATAGAGAGGTGTAGGCTATAGTGTAGTCCTCACGCACACTCAAAATCAGTAGAATGAGGCTCGGGAATGATCTCTCTTACCCGCGACTTTTCATGTTCACTTTTATATGTAATGAGCAAAGATTTGAATTCAAATTAAAATTTTGGCTCCCTATGATCAAGCTCCTAAATACTTGGAGATATTCCTTCAATCAAATGAGCTACTTTTCCATGACTCACTTTGGTAGGTGATTACAAAAGATTCCAAGTCAATTTGACTTTTACAATGAGGTAAAGTGGTAATTAACCACTAGCATATGTTCCTATGCTTCTTCATGTATTGAGTAGACTTTAATGCATCTTTTGAGCCAAATGTGTAGGCTTGCAAATTACACCAAAAGCTCCCCCTCAAGCCAAACATTTTGGATAAGTCTTCATCTTCAATCTTCAAATATATCCTGCAATCCAATCATGGATTTGAACCTGCAAAGCTTTGTTCCATCCAAAGCTTTAGTCAGCAAATCTGTACATTGCATGTTGGTTGATAGATAGGTAAGTTGAATGTCCTTGCTTATCAACTTCTCTCTCACATAATGGTAATGGACCTCTATGTGTTTGGTCCTAGCATGATAAATAGGATTAGCTGCAAGGTGAAGGGAACTTGTATTATCTCCAAAGATAATTGGTGACCTAGTAAACAAACCCAATTCTGTATACAAAAGCTTAATCCAAATTGCTTCTTGTGTGGCATTAGCCAGTCCTCTATACTCTGCCTCTGTGGAAGACAAAGGAACAGTAGGTTGCTTCTTTGAAGACCATGAAATTGGTTTGTCACCTACAAAAGAAATATATCCAGAAGTGCTCCTCCTATCATCCTTGCATCCTACCTAATCTGCATCTGAATAAATTTTGATATCAATATCTGAAGTGCAAGGAAAATACAAACCATGGTTCTGTGTACCCTTGAGATACTTCAAGATTCTCTTGGCAGCCTCTAAGTGAGGTATCCTTGGCTTGTGCATAAATTGACTTAGCACACTAACTCCATATGCAATATCAATTCTTGTTAAGGTAGCATAGTTCAAGCTACCCACCATACTTTGATAACCTGTAATGTCTTGGACTTCATCACCTTCATGGGCACTTAGTTTTAGGTTTACCTCCATTGGAGTGCTTGCTGCTTTAGCATCCTGCAAGTGAAACTTCTTCAACATATATTGTACATACTTTTTTTGAGTAATGTATATCCCTGAATTAGTGTAAACTAATTCAAGGCCCAAAAAATACTTCAATAAACCAAGATCATTGATCTTGAACTCCTTCATCATCTGGCTTTTGATATACCTGATTCCATTGACATCATTACCTGTAATGATGATGTCATCAACATAAACACAGAGATATATTACCTTTCAATTACTTCTCTTAATGAACAGAGAAGTGTCAACCTTGCTCATGACAAAACCTTCGTCTTGAAGGTATGTAGTTAACCTGTAATTCCATGCCCTAGGTGCCTGCTTCAATCCATATAAAGCCTTTTTTAATTTGCAAACATAAGTTACCTTCTTAGGGTCCTCATAGCTAGGAGGTTGTGACATATAAACTTCTTTTGAAATCCATCCATTCAAGAAAGCATTCTTGACATCCAATTGGTACATGTTCCAATTCTTTGATGCAGCCACACTTACCAACACTCTGATTGTTGGCATCTTGGCCACTGGAGAAAATGTCTCTTCATAGTCAATGCCTTGGGTTTGTGCAAAACCCTTGGCTACCAATCTGGCTTTGTACCTATTAATTGTTCCATCAGAATTTCTTTTGAACTTATAGATCCATGTGGATCCTATTACCTTCATAGAATCCTTCTTGGGTACTAACTCCCATGTGTCACTCTCCTTGAGTGATTCAATCTCCTCATCCATAGCTTCTTTCCATTCTGATTTGGTTATTGCTTCTTCATATCAACCTAGTTCTTCATTTGACAAATCTTTGGCAAGATAAACTGAATGTTTAGTAACAAGAGATGTATCATACCCGATAGGTTTCTTGCTTTCTCTTTGAGATTTTCTGATTGATTCAGTTGATGATTCAGGTATGTCTTCAAGCTTCTTCATCTTCATTTTGCCCTTGGACTTCCATGCCTTGAATTCTTCAAGGTTGATAATGTCTTCATCATCTGAACTTGAGTCTTCATTCTGAGTAGGTTCCTCCTTTGCAAGTTTTGGAAACTCCTCTTCCAAGTCATAGGGTAATTTGACCTTCCTGCATTCATTCTCATACCAAGAATCATTTTCATCAAAGATCACATCTCTGCTTACCATAAATCCCTTATTGGTAGGATTATAAAACCTGTAACCTTTTTTATTTAAATCATACCCAATAAAAATGCATTTTTCAGCCTTTGGGTCTAGCTTACCTCTTATTTGAGAAGGAATGTGCACATATGCTACACATCCAAATATTTTGAAGTGATCTAATGATGGTCTCTTACCATGCCATGCTTCATAGGGTGTCATACCATCAAGTGACTTAGATGGTAACCTATTTATGAGGTAAGTGGCAGTAGAAACACTCTCTGCCCGTAGATAGTTAGGTAACTTCTTCTCATTAAGCATAGATCTAGCTATCTCAACAATTAACCTATTTCTTCTTTCAGCTACCCCATTCTGTTCAAGAGAATACCTTGTGGTTATCTCTCTTTTGATGCCTCTGTCCTGCAAGAATTCTTCAAACTCATTGGAGAAGTATTCACCTCCTCCATCTGACCTTAGCCTCTTCAAATTCCTTCCTATCTGGTTTTCAACTAATGCAAGATATTTCTTAAAACAATTAAATACCTCATCTTTGTGCTTCATGAAGTATAATACAGTCCATCTGCTATAAACATCAATGAAAGACACATAGTACCTTGATCCTGAGACTTAGGGGTCTTTGCTAGGTCCCCATACATCTGTGTGTACAAGCTCTAGGTAGTCTTCATGCATATATCCTTTCTTGGAGAAGGGTAACCTGTGAGACTTACCAAATTGACAAGCACCACACTTGTAAATCATATGTTGCTTGGATACATTAGGTATCCCAAGCACACATTGGTCCCTGCACATTTGTTTCAAGGTTCTTTCTCCTATGTGCCCTAACCTTTTGTGCCAAATCTCAAGCTCTGAAAGTGTTTGATCTTTATAAGTGTATAGTGCAATATTCTTTGTATCTTCCAACTCAAAAGTGAAAAGTCTACCTGATTTTTCTCCTTTAGCAATCCTCTTGAACCCATGTCTTGGGTCCTCCACATATGCTCCATATTGATTGAATCTGACCTGCAAACCTTTCTCCACAATCTGACCAACACTCATCAATTTTCGGTAATGGTTGGTACATAGAGTACCCTGCTCAATAAATTCTGATTACCATCACAAGTCTTAACATTTCCAACTTTAACTACTGAATGCTTTGTATTCACATGTTTGGACTTGATGTTTACCTTTTGGTTCCTCAAGATCAGAGAGAAGTGCCACATTGCCAGCCACATGATTTGAGCACCCTGAATCAATGTAGAATAGGTGATCATCATTTGTACCTGACTTTGAAGTCATGTTCATGATCAGAAGAGAGTCATCCTGCTCCTCTGTGTAGTTGTTGTAGTCCTTTCTGGTTTTGAATCCTCCTTGGTAGTTGCCATCGTAATTGTTGTTGTAATTGTTGTTGTGGCCTTGGTGATGGTTGAACCTTCCTCTTGACTGTGAGTATCCACCTCTTTGGTAGCCTCTTCCTCTCTGATTTTTGTAATTCCTGAAACACTCATCTGTAGTATGATTTGATAAACCACAAATGTTGCATGGTGATGAGTTATAGGGTCTCCCCCTACCTTGCTTACCTCCTCTGCCCCTTCCTCTTGAAGATCTACCTCTCCCTGCATAGTTGGCTTGGGAGGTAGAGCCTTCATCTTCCATCTGTTACCGTTAGTGTCCATGTGAAAGGCCAAATGGCCACCGGACACTTCTTTGTATATGTTCTTTAACAAAACATATAGTGGCCTGGTCAGTCACAGACTGTAAGTTCGACCACATTTGTAAGACCTAAGAAGTCTGTCATCGTGCTCCCTGTATACTGCGTTTGTCTGCGTATTGTACAACCTCTGTGCGGAGTACTGTGTGTGGCGTCAAGAGTTCGTTTTTCTACTCCGAGCATATCGTCGTGGAGCTCTCGAGAAGGAGAGTCCAGTGTGGTGCATCGCCATCCAAATACTTCACTGGTATCAGAGCAGTTTGAGGCAAAAAGCTTTGTTAGTTTTGTGCGAGCGAAGCGAGCACCCGCCGCCCCCCCCTGGCTTTCTCCAAGGCTTACGACTAAGGCGGCGACCAAGGCATAGACCTTGGCATACGGCGGCGACCAAGGCATAGACCTTGGCATACGGCGGCGACCAAGGCATAGACCTTGGCATACCTTGGCATACGGCGGCGACCAAGGCATAGACCTTGGCATACCTTGGCATACCTTGTCATCCGAGTCACCGTTGGCGCCGTTGGCTGCGCGCGAGGGAGGACCTCAACGATCAAGGAATATAGAGGTTCCCGGTACTTCCCGGGAGGTCACCCATCCCAGTACTGTTCCCCCTAGAGCTCGCTTAACCGTGGCAATCTCTTGCCACTAAGCTACACTCTTGTGGTGTTTGAAGAAGGGGAAAGACTAAGGTTGACATTACCTTGAACAAGTTTTGGTCCCTCAAAGCTTCATTTTTGCTTTTAAAGCCTATTTCTGAAGCAATTTTGGGGTGTTTTTGGAGCCATTTCGGAGTACTTTCGCACGTAGTTCTCTTCACACAGGTCCAAGAACATCAAGAAGAGTGTCCCTTGTACTTCTCAGACAATAAATATCAACCTTTGGGGCTGTATTTTCAGCCACACTCGTAAAACTACAGGTTTCTCGAGGGGTTTTCAGTTTTGGTGGGAGCAGTCGCTGCAAATTTTTGCAGGTTTTTAAAGCCTAAAACATCAGAGGTGACAGACACTTGCAGGTGTTATTGGCTAGTTTTTGGGCTGTGTATTCAGCCTTTCAGTGTCATTTTACTGCATATATTGAGCACATACACACCATGTACGCTTCTGTGGATACCGCTTATGTACGTCCATGTGGGCATTGATATGGCGGTTACGTTCTTTGCATAAAGCCTTTTACGTTTGATAAAGAGGGTCGTGGTGAGGTTTTCTTAACTGGGAGACACCCAGATGTCGGGGTCTCTTCGGTGATGCAGGTGGAAGACTTACCCAGCCTCGCCATAGGAGATGTATGATAGTTGTTCATAGGTGCTCGATAAGCCTAGTTGGCTTCTATTGGGTAACTGATTATATGCAGTGGAGTCAGTGATTCACTATGCAGGTAGACATGTCAGTACTTGCAGTTTTATGATACTTTGACACTGGTCATATGCTAATATTGCAGAGGATACTCTGGCAAAATTTTTCCAGATTTCTGGTTTAGTCAACTATATAGTGGTCGATTTACTCCTTGATACACTTATTTGTTGGTGTTTGGACTCTTCTAGCTCCATTATCATTCTATTCAGCTCTCTACGATCATGGCATCAGAGGTCTCAGGCACATCCGGTGGATCAGGGTCTAGTGCTAGCGTTCCGAGGAGGAGCTATAACTTGCAGGGCAAAGACCATTTTGAGATCCGAAAATTTGATGGCACAAACTTTGCTCTATGGAAGAATCAGATTAAAGATGTGCTGATTCAAAGAAGGCAATGGAAGCCAGTAAATGGGATTTCAAAGAAGCCTGCTGACATGGATGAAGATGATTGGGATGAGTTAGATGAAATGGCCAGGTCTACCATTCGCTTGCACCTAGCAGATAATGTTTACTTTACAGTATTAGACTATGAAAGTGCAGAGGAGCTTTGGAAGAAGTTATGCAATACATATGAAAAAGAGACGGCATCAAATAAAGTATATCTGATGAGAAAATTATACGACCTTCGTATGAAGGACACAGATAGTGTTGCTGCTCATCTAAATGAGTTTGATGCCATATTCTCCCAGTTACAGGCTCAGAAAATGGATATGGACAATGAAATGAAAGAAGTATTGCTGTTATGCACCCTGCCATCATCATGGGATACATTTTGCACAGCTATTAGCAATAGTGCACCAGGTGGTAAACTCGTCTATGATGACATATGTGGAGCACTCTTGAGTGAGGAGATTCGTAGAAAATCTATGGTTGGCACTCAGAGTGGAGATGCATATAATGTTCGTGATTCTTACCAAGGAAAGAATCAACAACGTGGCAGGAGCAAGAACAAGGAAAAGAATGGTCAACGGAATAAGAGCAGAAGTAAATCAAGGAAGAGGGATATTGAATGCCATTATTGTCATAAGAAAGGACACATGAAGAAAGACTGTTATGCATTAAAGAATGCTAAAGGTAAAGGACAGAATGTTGATGGGCATGTTAAACAGTTACCTGCACCATCTACTTCGACTGTGAAGATTGAAGAAATTAATGCTATTTCTGATGATGCTGATGTGTTGACACTTGATAGTACTGTGCCATCTGAGGCACTTATGGCTGATTCTCTTTCCCACACCTGGCTGCTAGATTCTGGTGCTTCTTTCCATGTGACACCACATAGAGAATGGTTCTCTAATTTGTTGAAACTCTGATACCACTGACGGAGAGTGTTAATCTCCTTCAGAATAACCTACTCTTGAGATTAGAACACTTCTATACCAAGAGTAAGTCAAAACCTTCACCACACATAAGTCTGCTGCACACTTTCTTCAAATTAATCTTCACAGGTTACTTTGTCTGAAAACTGTTACTTCTGAACAGTCGACTTTACACCTGAAACTTCTAAGTCTTGGTTCTCCTTGAATAGAACCCGTTTAAGCAAATGCTTCTGGTTACGAATAGCTTATCTTCTAACTTAAAGATTAAGCTCTCACTCATGCAAAACTTTAAAGTATGCACTGAGAAATGATCAAAACATTGATCACCGAAAATGCGCCTGTTTCAGTAAACTTTGAACACTCAACACATACGAATGTTCCTACTGACAATTCTCGGTTTCTGTTTACAATCAAACTCTGAAACTTAAGCTATAGATTGATTAACTATAGACTTAGATATCCTCAATAGGATTTCACAAACCATCTAACACAGACGAAAAACACACAGAAATTTCGGCGCAACTTTTCTTCGATTACTGAGACAGTTACAGTTGAGTGATGAGAGGAAAACTCAACTAACTTTACATGTGTCTCATGACATCTAACTTCTCATTCTCTCTTATTCTATGCCTCTCATTCTCTCGGGCCTCTTGCCTCTCCTTTCCTTCTCGTCTTCTCTCCTCTATGCGCCTTTACATTTTTCAGGTATTTATAGATAAATTTGTACAGACTTATAACACTGACTATACTACTATACATATGTGTACAATTTTTCCGGTTCTTCTTCCAAGCTTCAAACTTTGTTCTTTTCTTCCTCTTTCCATCCTTCAACTCTTCATGAACTGAAATCTGTAAAATTGATCTATTCCGGTAACATTCCGGTGACTTTCCGGTGACCTTCCGGTACTGTTCCGGTGACCTTCCGGTGATCTTCTGGTGACCTTTTTTAAGAAATTTTTGCTGAAGTCTCTGCGGACTTAAAGACCTTCAATTGTTGATTGTCTTGCACCAACAGCTCCCCCTCAATCATCAATTGAGGTTTTCTCTGTCTTCATCTTTATTCCTGCCATATTCTTGAACCTTTGTAACTTAGGTCCATCCAAACTTTTTGTAAGCATATCAGCTATCTGATCTTTCGTTGAAGTATGAATTACTTCAATCTCTTTATCCATCACCTTCTCTCTTAGAAAGTGATACTGAATCTCAATATGTTTAGTCCTGGCATGAAAAACAGGATTAGCAGCTAAATATAATGAACTCATGTTATCTCCAAATATGATTGGAGTCCTCTGTATAGCATCAAAACTCTTCATTAAAGTCTTTAGCCAAATCACTTCTTTTGCGGCTTCAACCATGCCTTTGTACTCGGCTTCGGTAGACGACAAAGCAACTGTATGTTGCTTCTTGGAGCACCAGGAGATTAGCTTATCTCCCACATAACACATGTATCCATAGGTTGACCTTCTGTCATCTGGACTACCTGCCCAATCTGCATCACTGTATATTTTGATGTTTGTATCTGATGTAAAACCATAATACAAACCTTCTTTGAGTGTACCTTTAATGTACCTCAACACCCTTTGTCCTGCGATCCAATGTTCTTTCCTTGGACAGTGCATGAACTGAGACAATACTCCTACTGCATATGATAAATCAGGTCTGGTTAAAGTAGCATAGATAAGACTACCAACCAAACTCTGATATTGTCTCACATCTTTGAATTCTTCTCCACCAAACTTACTCAGTTTGTGGTTCACCTCCATTGGAGTAGGTGCTATCCGGCAATCATTCATTTTAAACTTGATTAACAAGTTCTTCAAATATCTTTCTTGGGTCACGAATACTCCATGCTGAGTATATGTGATCTCCATACCCAAGAAGTAAGACAAGTGTCCCAAATCACTTATCTTAAACTCCTTTTCCATTTGCTTCTTGAGTCTTTGTATACCTGACTCATCTGTTCCTGTAAGAATTATATCATCAACATATATGCACATGTATATGAAACCATTATCACTTGCTTTTATAAGCAGACTACTATCTGCTTTAGACACCTGGAAACCAAGTTCTTTCAAGAACTTTACAAGTCTATAATTCCACGCTCTTGGCGCTTGCTTCAAGCCATACAAAGCTCTCTTGAGCTTGCACACATGTTCTGGATACCTTCTATCTCTGAACCCTTGAGGTTGTTCCATGAACACATCATCTGAAATATAACCATTCAGAAAAGCATTTTTCACATCTAACTGACATAACTTCCAACCTTTGCTCGCAGCAACAGCTATGAGCGTTCTGATAGTTGTCATCTTTGCTACCGGACTATAAGTCTCATCATAATCAACTCCATAAGTCTGAGCAAACCCTTTGACAACAAGTCTAGCTTTGTATCTAGACACACTTCCATCTGCAAATCTTTTGGTCTTGTAGACCCACTTACATCCAATAATCTTCTGGCTATTTGGTTTAGGAACTAAATCCCATGTTTGGTTTTCCACCAATGCATCATGTTCTTCCTGCATAGCTTTTTCCCATTTTTCCTTACCTTTTGCCTCTTCATATGTAGAAGGGTCTTCATCTGCTTTCACTATGTAAGCATAATCTTTCGTAGCCAAAAATGAAGTATCATAACTGTACCTTGTAGGTTGCCATCTATTTCTTGATGACCTTCTGAGTTCTCCGGTCCTTGAAGTTTCTGGTTCTTCACACTCAGGATCAAATCTTGGCCTTTCTTCAGCTTCTTCCTGCACTTCATAATTTTCTTCTTCATCAATTATTTGAATCTTTGATTTACCTTTCTTTTGACTCACTTCTTCTTCATCACCTGTATTGTTATTAACTGTTCCTGTATACCAAGAACTCTGCTCATCAAACGTAACATCTTTCGATACCAGAAAATGTTTTGTGGATGGATTCCACAACCTGTATCCCATCTGTCTGTCATCATAACCAATGAAGACATATTTTTCAGCTTTAGGCTCCAACTTGTGCCTTAATTGTGATGGCACATATGCATATGCCACACATCCAAATACTCTGCAATGATCCAGGGTAGGTCTTTTACCCCACCAGGCTTCATATGGTGTCATACCTTGCAGGGCTTTGCATGGTAACCTATTGACCAAATAAGTAGCTGTGTTTACAGCTTCAGCCCATAAATAATTAGGGCAATTTTTCTCATTCATCATGGACCTTGCAAACTCAACAATAGTCCTGTTCCTTCTTTCTGCTACACCATTTTGTTGAGGAGAATATCTGCAAGTAACTTCTCTTTTTATACCTGCATTCCATAAGTAGTCACTGAATTCATTTGAGAAATACTCTCCCCCTCCATCTGACCTTAGTCTCTTCAGTCTATGACCTGTAGTTCTTTCTGCATACGCATGATAATGTCTGAATGTATTGAATACTTCTGACTTATCCTTGATCACATAGATAGTGATCCATCTGGTAGCATCATCAACATAAATCACATAATATCTTGATCCACTTATACTAAAATCTTTTGATGGTCCCCACACGTCTGTGTGTACCAACTCAAGCTTCTCTGAGTGCATAAAACCATGCTTGGTATAAGAATTCTTATGAGCCTTACCAAACTGACATGCCTCGCATTTGTATGTCATATGTTGTCTTGCAACATTAGGCAATCCAAGCACCGAACCATTGTTGACCATATCTTTTATACCTCTTTCATTGAAATGTCCAAGCCTTTTGTGCCAAAGATCTAACTCAGAAATTTTCTGTCCTTCATATGTAAACATGGCCTGACCAATGTTACCTTGAATCTTCAGTGTAAACAATCTTCCTTCTTTCTTTCCTGAAACAATCTGTTTATACCCCTGACTGGGATCTTCCACGTATACTCCTTCATTAGTGAATCTTACTTCATATCCTTTTTCAACAATTTGTCCTACACTTATCAAATTCTTAGGAATTGTAGGAACATACAGAACCTTACCCAATAAGGTACTGCCGTCTTTGGCTTTCACTGATCCAATCGACTGCACTTTATGCTTTGTGTTGTCACCTGTCTGAACAACATGATTAGAAACTTTATTCTCCAAATCAGTCATCAGTGATATGTTTCCACTCAGGTGATTGCTACACCCTGAGTCAATGTAGAAGACTCTTTGATCTTCATTCTGACTTTCACAAGTAGCATTCAATATCATCGTTGAATCCTCCTTCTGTTCTGAAGCGTAATTGTAGTAGGTATTGTTATATTGTTGACTTTGGAATCCTCTACCTGCATTTCTTCCAAAGTAACTCCTACCACCTCTGCCTCTGAAATTTCCTCTTTGATTTCTGCCGCCTCTTCCTCTTGCATTGTAACTTTGACTATATCCATTATTACTTTGAGTATTGTGCCAACAATCATTAGCTAAATGATTTGTCTTACCACAAATCCAGCAGGCTTTGCCTCCATCTTTGTTGTTTCTGCTTTTTCCTCTACCTTTGCCACCTCCTCTTCCTCTTAGGAAGTTGGCCTGGCTAGTTGTTCCTTCATCTTCATTTGCTTGTTGCTTTCCTTTGCTATTCTTCTTTTTATCTTTCGAGTACATTGCGTGACCTGCACTTTTGTCACCATCTCCTTTAACATCTTGCTCAAACGTTAGCATATGACCTAACAACTGATTTAAATCAGGAGTGAAATGGTCAAGGGATAACTCCGTAGACAAAATAAACGGCTTCCATTTGTCATCACCTCTTAAGCCTGTAAGAATTTGCCTTACCAATTTATCCTCTTCGATATCTTCATCAACCGCACCTAATGCATCTGCAACGTCTTTCATTCTTGTCACATAGTCTGAAACGGACTGAGAAGCCTTCTTCTTGAAGGTTGTAAACTCTGCCCATAAGGATGCCTTTCTTGACTTAGTAGTATTCTGGAAATGCTCCTCCAAAGCATTCCAAATGTCCGTTGCACTTTCAAGACCTCGAATATGAGGTAGCAAGTAATCATTTACTGCCATATAGATAATGCTTCTAGCTTGCGCATCTTTCTTCATCCAGTTTTTCAGATCTGCTAACTCTTCCCTAGTCGGAACACTAGGATCTCTGAACTGTGGCTTTTCTTCTTCTCCTGTGATATAAGCTATTAAATCTTTGCTCATAAGATGAGCTTCCATCCTCATTGACCACGCAGGATAGTTTTCCCTATCCAGTTTCTCTATCTGTAGAGAATCTCCCATCTTGTGTCTTCCTGTGTATTGAAAACTTCAACCTTTATGAAAAATGTATGTACCTTTACTTCAATTGGACTCCGTTTGTCTTTCTTGATGCCGTATGATTTCTTTTTCAGGTTTCGCCTTCAAGCTTTCACCTTTTAGTTCTTCGGTTGTTGAATTCTTTGTAACCGCAGCAGTCGGGAACCTCCTTTCTTTGATTTTGGTGTCTCCTGCTCTAAAACCACTGTACCTGGCTCTGATACCACTGTTGAAACTCTGATACCACTGACGGAGAGTGTTAATCTCCTTCAGAATAACCTACTCTTGAGATTAGAACACTTCTATACCAAGAGTAAGTCAAAACCTTCACCACACATAAGTCTGCTGCACACTTTCTTCAAATTAATCTTCACAGGTTACTTTGTCTGAAAACTGTTACTTCTGAACAATCGACTTTACACCTGAAACTTCTAAGTCTTGGTTCTCCTTGAATAGAACCCGTTTAAGCAAATGCTTCTGGTTACGAATAGCTTATCTTCTAACTTAAAGATTAAGCTCTCACTCATGCAAAACTTTAAAGTATGCACTGAGAAATGATCAAAACATTGATCACCGAAAATGCGCCTGTTTCAGTAAACTTTGAACACTCAACACATACGAATGTTCCTACTGACAATTCTCGGTTTCTGTTTACAATCAAACTCTGAAACTTAAGCTATAGATTGATTAACTATAGACTTAGATATCCTCAATAGGATTTCACAAACCATCTAACACAGACGAAAAACACACAGAAATTTCGGCGCAACTTTTCTTCGATTACTGAGACAGTTACAGTTGAGTGATGAGAGGAAAACTCAACTAACTTTACATGTGTCTCATGACATCTAACTTCTCATTCTCTCTTATTCTATGCCTCTCATTCTCTCGGGCCTCTTGCCTCTCCTTTCCTTCTCGTCTTCTCTCCTCTATGCGCCTTTACATTTTTCAGGTATTTATAGATAAATTTGTACAGACTTATAACACTGACTATACTACTATACATATGTGTACAATTTTTCCGGTTCTTCTTCCAAGCTTCAAACTTTGTTCTTTTCTTCCTCTTTCCATCCTTCAACTCTTCATGAACTGAAATCTGTAAAATTGATCTATTCCGGTAACATTCCGGTGACTTTCCGGTGACCTTCCGGTACTGTTCCGGTGACCTTCCGGTGATCTTCTGGTGACCTTTTTTAAGAAATTTTTGCTGAAGTCTCTGCGGACTTAAAGACCTTCAATTGTTGATTGTCTTGCACCAACATAATTATGCAGCAAAGTCTCTTGGTACCGTGAGACTTGGTGACTCTTACCAGTGTGATGTTGTGGGGATTGGAGATGTGGTTGTGCAGTTCATTGACGGTTCAAAATTTACTATGCATAATGTACGCCATGTACCTCAGTTATCACGCAGTTTGATGTCAGTTGGTCAACTTGATGACCTTGGTTACAAGGTGGTCTTCTATGCTCAGTCCTTTCGTATATCAAAGGGCAATATGGTTATTGCAAAAGGAAGGAAAGTTGGCTCACTTTACCCTTTATTTGTATCACAGAAAGAACACTTGTTAGCTGTTACTGAACAGCCTATGGCTTGTATTTGGCATGGTCGTTTGGGCCATATATCTCGTAGTGGAATGGAAAATCTTTCTCGTTCTGGCTACTTACCTGTGTTATCTTTCTCTGATTTTTCATTTTGTGAGCATTGTCAATATGGAAAGCAAACCAGAAATGTGCATAAAACGCACATTGACTCTTCAATTCAGCCTTTAGATCTTGTTCATACAGATGTGTGTGGTCCTATGCCCACTAGGTCCTTAGGTGGTTCTCTTTACTTTGTCACTTTCATAGATGATGCTACTAGAAAAGTCTGGGTATATCCTATCAAATCGAAGGATGATGTATTCCCTACTTTCAGAAAATGGCTCGCTTCAGTTGAGACTAAAAAAGGAACTAAGCTTAAGGCTTTACGTTCAGATAATGGGGGTGAGTATACCTCACATGAATTCAGCCTTTTCTGTCAGTGTAGAGGGATTCGTAGAGAGTTTACAGCTCCTTATACCCCAGTACAGAATGGTGTAGCTGAGAGGATGAATAGAACTATTCAAGATAGAGTAGTCTCTATGTTGCATCATGCAAACCTCTCACAAGGTTTTTGGGCAGAAGCAGTATTGACTGCAGTTCATGTGATTAACCTTTCACCTAGTACTGCCAAAGGTCTGAAAGTGGCACAAGAGTTATGGACAGGGAAACCACCATATTATGATCATCTTCGAGTTTTTGGGTGTGAAGCATATGTTCATATACCCAAGAATCTTAGACAGAAGTTGGACCATAAGTCAAAGAAATGCATTTTTCTTGGATATGGTCGAGAAGGACAAATTTGGATATCGCTTATGGGATCCTGAAACACGGTCAGTGATCAGAAGTAGTGATGTTATTTTTAATGAGTCTAAGATGCATAAACAGCCGATTAAGGAGGTTGAAGTGAGAAGAGTGGTGTTTGAGGATACTAGTCCTCCGGTTAGCATGCATAAAAATGCTGCACATAGGGATGTTCAAGAGAATGTCCATTCAGATCAGTCTGCACATGTTCCTGTTCAGCAACCATTGAGACGTTCTGCACGTGTCTCATATCCACCTGATAGATATGTTCCAGGTTTGGATTTTGTTATGCTAACAGATGTCGGTGAGCCCTCTTGCTACAAAGAGGCTATGCAGACAGAGGATCATGTCAAGTGGGAGCGTGCCATGAAGAGTGAGTTGGATTCTATTCACAAGAATGGTACTTGGGACTTAGTACCTTTGCCAAAGGGCAGGAAAGCTTTACCATGTAAATGGGTATATAAGCTGAAATTCACATCAGATAGTGCTTCTCCAAAATATAAAGCACGACTTGTTGCAAAGGGTTTTAAGCAACAACATGGTGTTGATTTTGAGGAAATCTTCTCTCCAGTGGTCAAGATGACTACTTTGCGCATGTTGCTTGGATTCGTTGCAATGGAGGACTTAGAGCTAGTCCAAATGGATGTGAAAACAGCTTTCTTGCATGGAGATCTTACAGATGAGATCTATATGGAACAACCAGAGGGTTATGTAGTTCCTGGCAAGGAAAGTCTAGTTTGTAAGCTCAAGAAGAGCTTGTATGGACTTAAACAGTCTCCTAGACAATGGTACCAAAAGTTTGATGCTTTTATGAAGTCCCAAGGCTATTCTCGGAGCAATGAGGATCATTATCTCTACACAAAGAGATGTTCTGATGGCAGCTTGATATGCTTGATACTTTACGTCGATGATATGTTGATTGCTGGGAAGTCCTCTTATGATTTGTCAATTCTCAAAAAGAAGTTGAGTCAGACATTTGATATGAAGGATTTGGGGGATGCCAAACATATTCTTGGCATGCGCATTACTCGTGATAGGAGTAAAAGATGCATATACTTGTCTCAAAGTGAGTACATATCCAAAGTACTTCATCGATTCAATATGCAGGGTGGAAAGGCATTGAGTACACCTTTACCCACATATGTGAAATTGAGCAAGGATGACTGCCCCAAATCAGATGAGGAAAAGGAATTCATGACCAAAATTCCCTATTAGTCTGCTGTTGGTAGTCTCATGTATGCTATGGTAGCTACGAGACCAGACATTGCATTTGCAGTGGGAGTTGTGAGCAGATATATGTCTAATCCTGGCAAGAAACATTGGGAAGCGGTCAAAATGATTTTGAGATATCTGAGTGGCACTAAGGACAAGTGTCTATGCTTAGGTAGAGGGAAAGCATCCATTATTGGTTACACAGATTCTGACTATGCTGGTTGTGTAGACAATCGTAAGTCTACATCAGGGTACATTTTTCATTTTGCTGGAGGTGCTATCTCTTGGAGATCTCGTCTTCAAGAATGTACAGCTGTTTCCACCACAGAAGCAGAGTATGTTGCAGCAAGTGAGGCATGTAAGGAAGCATTGTGGCTTTCTCGTCTTGCTTGCGATATGGGTTTGCCTCAGCATGTACCTCACTTGCTCAGTGATAGTCAGAGTGCCATTGCTTTGGCTAAGAATCCGGTCTATCATGCAAAGACCAAGCACATTGAGGTGAGGTATCACTTCATTAGAGATTGCTTAGCCACTGAGAGCATTATTCTTGAGAAGGTTCACACTCGAGATAATGTTGCAGATGCTTTGACTAAAGCTCTACCACAGGATAGCTTTCGACACTGTTGTCACTTGATGGGGGTTACTTGATTCTTGATCTTACACAGTCACTTGTATACTGTGTAACATGCCCATCAGGTGGGAGGTATAGTTTGTATACTTACACTCAGGTATTCTTTATCATTCTTTCTTTTTTCTCCCATAGTTACTCTGGCCATATTGGCCTTTAGTGGGAGATTGTTACCGTTAGTGTCCATGTGAAAGGCCAAATGGCCACCGGACACTTCTTTGTATATGTTCTTTAATAAAACATATAGTGGTCTGGTCAGTCACAGACTGTAAGTTCGACCGCATTTGTAAGACCTAAGAAGTCTGTCATCGTGCTCCCTGTATACTGCGTTGTCTGCGTATTGTACAACCTCTGTGCGGAGTACTGTGTGTGGCGTCAAGAGTTCGTTTTTCTACTCCGAGCATATCGTCGTGGAGCTCTCAAGAAGGAGAGTCCAGTGTGGTGCATTGCCATCCAAATACTTCACCATCTTCTTGCTCTTGCCTTTATCCTTAGACTTCTTATCAGTGTATAGGCCAGAAGAGTTATTACCTTTGGGTGTATCTCCATTTTTTGTGAGCTTTGCTTCATGTGTAAATAGTTGTCCCATGAGAGTTGTAAGATCTGGAGTGTGCATGTCCATGTAGAGATCCATTGCAGTGGTGAAGCTTTCCCATTTGTCATCAGCCTTGATTCCATTGATCACTTGCCTTACAATTTGTTCTTCTTCAATCTCTTCTCCTATGCTTGCTAACTGATCTGCAACATCTCTGATCTTGGTCACAAATTCTGAAACAGCTTGCTTAGGTTGCTTCCTTAGTGTTGTGAATTCAATCCACAACTGATTTTTCCTAGCCCTTGTATTGGAGGAAAAATATGATGACAAGGTTTCCCAAGTTTCTTGGGATGTCTTACAATTTCTGATATGTGGCAAAAGAAAGTCAGAGATAGATTTGAGTAAATATGACCTTGCCGATGCATCCTTAGCACACCATGTGTTGAGGTTTTCTTGTTCTTCCTTGGTTAGTAATCCTCTTGCTTTGAATGAGGGCAATTCCTCATCTCCTGAGATGTATCCATAGAGACTCCTTCCTTGTAAGTAGGTCTTCATCCTTAGGGACCAAGCTTGATAGTTGTTCCTGTCCAATTTATCAATAAATGAAGGAAAACCATCTCCCATTTTACCTCTATTGCTCTGATACCACTGTTGGGAAAGATGGATGGATGCTCCAAGAGACTGAGTAGGTACTGCTAAACCTGCTTTGTACCAGCCCTCTTTTGCTTCAGACTTGATTAGTAGACCTCCTTAGCTTTCCAATGACACCAAAAAATGGCCTATGTCCTTTGGAAATAATGTGTGCAATGATTGAATCAAAACAGATAACTTTGGAGGTTACAAACTCAAGAAAACCTTCTATTTATGTCTTGACACCTACTGGATGTTTTACTCAGTGTGACCAGCACAGTAGAAATTGATAAAATTCCTTCTATGGGTATTCAATTAGCTTAGTAAGCTACCATTTGCAAGTGGAATGATGTAAAAAGATAAACTATGCTAAGAGAAATCAATTTAGCAAGTTTAGCTATACCCCCGACTTTTTAGGACTGTAGCAGAAAATGACCAGTGTTCACCGTGATGCCGATTTCTCTGAAATGGCTGAATAGAATTACTTCACACTTTTATAGCATGTAGATGACTTTGAGCTGAATACAACAAGCTTTGAATCACTTGATTTGGGGAAGAATTGACTGAGATATGCCCTTGACAAGTTGACAGACTTTTGAGTAGACTAACAGAGAACTCAAAGATGAATGATGTAAATGTATCTATTAATGAACACTTGTATACAATCCCATTGGCATGAACAACATTTCCTAATGGTATAGAGAGGTGTAGGCTATAGTGTAGTCCTCACGCACACTCAAAATCAGTAGAATGAGGCTCGGGAATGATCTCTCTTACCCGCAACTTTTCATGTTCACTTTTATATGTAATGAGCAAAGATTTGAATTCAAATTAAAATTTTGGCTCCCTATGATCAAGCTCCTAAATACTTGGAGATATTCCTTCAATCAAATGAGCTACTTTTCCACGACTCACTTTGGTAGGTGATTACAAAAGATTCCAAGTCAATTTGACTTTTACAATGAGATAAAGTGGTAATTAACCACTAGCATATGTTCCTATGCTTCTTCATGTATTGAGTAGACTTTAATGCATCCTTTGAGCCAAATGTGTAGCCTTGCAAATTACACCAATAGAGAAGAGATGTATTTACTTATCAACTAATGAAAAGGCATTGCGGTGACGCTCCAGTAACGATAAGCGAGATCGCCAGACTGTCTGTCTGGGCGATTACGGTCTGTGGAGAAGCCGTAGTGCAGTATTCGTGAATTTTGAAGTATTGTCTTCCTTACCTTTGTTTAATTTCATTAATTTGTGATTAACACATAAGGTTCTGTTGTCAATATACATCTGTGTGACGGTAATCATTAATTGCTACGTGACGCACTGTGAACAATATTAATCTGAGTATGAACAGTAATCTGTGAGAGGACTAACCAGAGTCTTGACAGTAATTGGAATTAAACAGAGTTTTGAATGTTAACGTACTGCGGTTTAGATAAGTTAATTGGGAGAATCAAGTTACAGGGCCTTTGATTTATCAAACCCCTACCACTCCCAAGAACCCAAAAGAACTTAAAATGCTTGTAATGTAAAAAAGCATTTTAGCACTCGCGTCGTCTGTCGGAAAGTGGCACAGACTGTGAATAATCACTAAGGTGGAGTAGTATGTAAGTGGTGCAGAGGTGATATATGCCGGTTACTCGGTCGGGCGAGTCATATCCAATGTACAGGAGAGACCAGCATCCCTGGACAGTACCAAATTTGTTAGGGACACCCCCAGTCGGCAGAAGCATAGACCGGTTAAGTCCAGTTGTCGAAGGAATAGAGTATGTTAGTAGCGATTCCGATAGAATTCCAGTAACACAGAAGGAAATTCCGGTAGATTCCGGTGTAATTTCGGTGCAGTCTGCAGAAGGTAGAGTAACTTCTGAGTGTACAGGGACACAGTGCTCAGTTAACCCGACAATGTCTAGTCATGATTCGAACTTCTTCGAGGATAAAGTGGTGTTACCCAGAGAGGTCATTGCCAGTGAAAGAAGACTTTGTTTTGGGGAAAGCTCGACCAATTCCGGTGACAGTTCGGTCCCAGTGGCAGGGAATTTACAGTTTTCCGGTGACCGCGTGATACTCCCTGGTGAATCTTCATTTTGGACACCACTATTCGGGGCAAATTTGCCTACCTGGGATATCCAAGCTAGAAAGTGAGCAGTCTGACCATCCAGACTCCGAAGGACAAGAAACACCTCCTCACAACTCAGGAGACAACCACGGTACCACAGCTAGCACCATGAGTGGTCAACAGCAGCAGCAGCAACAACAACAACACCAGCAGCAACAACAACAATAGCTGCAGCAACAACAACAGCCCCTTCCACTGCGTCCAGTTCCAATAGGGGTAACTTACACAAAGTTCGATGGATTTCCAGGTGACGACCCTGATGCCAATGTGCGTACTTTTGAGATAAGTTATGCCGTGCTAAACCATCCACCCGATCCGGCATACAAGGCCATCGTGTTTCAGTCAACATTAGTCAATGAAGCAGCGTGATGGTTAACAGAGTATGATATCAACCATGTCGTTACCTATGAGGCGGTAAGGGATGAGTTTTTGCAGAGGTTCTGGCTGAAGAAGAACCCTGCCGAAATCTTCGATTACTTGCAGAACAATAGGCAGAAGCCACACCAGACTATTCAGGAATATGCCACATTATTTAGAACTCATTTAAGAGAATTGCCTCTGGCACATGCTAATTTACCGGATGATGTTATAACCCAGTGGTTTATTAATGGTTTGACCCCACAGCTAAGACAAATCATGATCATCCGTTGTGTGGGAGCTATGACACTCGATGCTGTTATAGCAATGGCCCTACAACTAGAGCATAAGGTTGGAGGATTCACCGAAGATTTGGAGTGGCTGAAGGCCAGTAAAAACATTACAGATAATCCGGCTAAACAGATGTATTGCACTAAGTGCAAAAATCCCTGGCACACTAGTGCCACCTGTGCCCTTAATCAGATGTATTGCGCCATCTGCAATACCACCGGACACTCAACTGAAAATTATGCATATAATGCCAAAGTGCAGGGACGAGTGGCTGTAAATGCCATTATACAAGAACCAAGTCAACCCGCAACCCACTATGTACCACCGCAGATGCGAAACAATCAACTGCAAGGATACCAAATTTTATTGGGGACAGCGGAATACCAACTTCAATACAAATCGATGGCAGGCCAGTACCTCAGCGGAGAATACTTCTCTGCCTCCACCTCGATGTCATTTTTGTGGTAAGCTTGGCCACATCCAGAGATTCTGCAAGGATGCAGCCGAATACGACCAACAAAAGAAAGAGCATCAAAACCCGATGACCAACATGGTCTATATCTCCCCAGTGGAATCGCAAGCAGCAGTGGTCCAGACAAGATTCGATAAGCAGTTGCAACCCGCAGCTGAGGTGTTTGAACCTAGCATCCGTGAACAGCATCGAATGTATACCAGAGCCAGCCAATGGACCGCCAAAGAGCCTACCGTGTTCCTCGATCCAATTCCGGTGACACAGGTTCCCTTGCCAAATGGGAAAGCACATGAACAAGACTCTACTCCAGTAACAGGAGAATCATCATCGGAACCAGTGAAGAGTGCAATTCCAACAGACCAGGTATGGGATATTCTCTCAAAGGCTTCAATTACACTCTCTTTGGGGCAACTACTCGCCTTGGTGCCCGGAGTTAGGTAGCAGTTTCAATAACAAGTTAGTCTGGGATCTCCCAGTACTCCGGCGACTGCAACAATACAACCCGAAACTGATTCTACAGTGGATCATTCTGTCCCCTTAATCACTGTCTAGCATAAAAATCACAAGATTAGGCAGGTATTAATCGATGGCGGTTTTGGGTGTGAACATAGCAGTTGCAGCTCTCTGCAAGAAGTTAGGGTGGACCCAAATTGAGCCCGTTCAATTCTTTGTTAGAATAGAAGATCAATCCCGAGTCCATCCGGTGGGACACACAAGGAATATCCCGATTACTTTGCAGGGCACAACGTTCAAAATGACTTTCGTAGTCTTAGAACTACCAGAATCCAGCCTCGACTATAATCTTCTATTCGGTCGACCGTGGTTGAAACAGGCTAAAGTTATACATGATTGGTCAGCGCAGGAACTGACTTTCAAAGACAACCACCGTAAATATGTTGTCAAACTGGATGCTATTCAGCCCTATGAACTTCATGCCAGACCCTATGTAGCAGAGCCAGTCCACATGTTGGATGGCTTATCTGATGATGAAGAAGAGGCGTTTCTGCAGAACAATAAAGATTTGATTTCCTTAGGTACTATAGATCTTCAAGCTGTAGCCGATAACTGGAGTATGGCAGCCTGTACGGTTGTTCCCGTGACTAGAGACACGGATGTAGATGATAATGTTGCTATGGATGAAGCCACTCTGCAACAACTTTTACAGTCAGCTGACGATTCGAGGAAACCTCGTCAATTTTATGTCCCGGAAGACCAGTTAGTGACCTATAATTTGGGTGATGAAGCTAATCTGCGACCTATTAAGATTAAGGCAGGATTGTCCAAGGCCTTTCAAGAAGATTTGATCCGACTCGTGCGTGAGTTTTCTAATGTTTTTGCCTGGGATTATCACGATATGAAGGGTCTTGATCCGCGGATCTATCAACATCGCGTCGTGCTTAAGCCGGAAGCGAAGCCAATTAAACAATCCAGTTACCGCATGAATCCTAATTATGCAGCACAGGTCAAAGCAGAGCTCGATAGGTTATTGAAGGTGGGATTCATCGTACGAATAGAACACGCTGAATGGATATCTCCGATCGTTATTGTTCCTAAGAAAAATAAGCAGCTCCGAATCTGTGTGGATTACTGGAAACTGAATGCGGCCACGATACCTGATCTGTTTCCTCTTCTCTTTCTTGACACAATGCTTGATAGAGTGGCCGAGCATGAGATGTACTCCTTTTTGGACGTCTACAGCGGTTATAACCAGGTCAGAATGGCTGAACAAGACATACCAAAAACAGCTTTCATTACAAACTAGGGTGTTTTTGCTTGTACGGTCATGTGGTTTGGGTTACGGAATGCTCCCAGCACATTTCAACACTGTATGCAGGAAGTTTTCTCACCCTACCTAACCACTTTTATGCAAGTCTATTTAGATGACTTCTCCTTATTCGGCAAGATTGCAGTGCACCTGTATCATTTACGGTGCTGTTCTGAGAAATGTCGTGATAACCGACTCTGTCTGAACCCGTCAAAATTTGTTTTTGTGGTATCTTGTGGTAAAATCCTTGGACATATCATATCGGCACAAGGTATCCAAGTTGATCCAGACAAAGTCACAGCTGTGTTGGAAGCACCCATTCCTACAACGCCGAAAGAGGTTATGCGCTCCTTGGGTCAAATCCGGTGGCATGGCAGACATCTACGGTGGCTCGCCCATTTAGCAACACCACTAAATCGGCTAATGACTAGTACTCCACGACAGTTCGAATGGACTCCGAAATGCCAAACTGCATTTGATCGTCTAAAAGGATTATTGACGCAGGCTCCCATTTTGCAACCTCGTGATTGGGAACGCCCATTCCATGTCTTTGTAGATGCATCAGATATAGCCATTGGCAGTGTTTTAATGCAGCAAACGGACAAATGCTTTTGACCTTTTTACTATGCAAGTCATTGAGTCGCTCTTGCGAAAAGGAATTATTATGTGACTGAACGAGAATGCCTCGTATTGGTATATTCTGTAAAGAAATTTAGGCATTATTTGCTAGGCCGAAAATTCACCTTTCACGTAGATCATGCTACAGTTGTATATCTGGTCCGGCAGCAACATTTAGGTGGTCGCTTCGCTCATTGGGTCTTTTTGCTACAAGAGTTCGACTACGAAGTGATTCATCGACCAGGTACAGCCCATGCCTTAGCAGACTTTCTGTCCCGGTTGGATTCCGGCGAAGCTCCGGTGGGCGTTGACGATACCACACCAGCAATTTACGCTGCTGAATCAGCTTGTGATGAATCTACCGACCATCCTGTGCCGCCTTCCTATTATGATACGTTGTTAACTTTTCTGATTGATGGATGTCTTCCTCTTCATACACCTCTTGCTATGCGACGGAAGATTGCAGTTTATAGTCGCAGATTCCGATTGCTGGTAGGACAATTATACTATATGGATCACACAGGTGTCTTGCTTCACTGTATTCCACCACATGAAGCAAATTCAGTCATCACTATGGCACATTCAATACCCTCCGGTGGACATTTTGCTGTAGATCTCACTCATTGGAAGATTTTGCAAAGTGGGCTTTGGTGGCCTACCATGTACAAAGACGTAGTTCAGTTTGTGCAGCAGTGTGACACTTGTCAGCGATCTGGCCAGCCATTACAATGCCACTTCTTTCCTTTGCAACCTGTATTACCTTTGGAGCCTTTCGAGAAGTGGGGTCTTGATTTTATTGGACCTATCACACCACCAGCAACCCTTAGCAACAATCGTTACATCTTGACCTGTACAGATTATGCTACCAGGTGGGCCGAAGCTTGGGCCTTACGGTCCGCTACAGCTGTTTCGGTGACAAAATGCCTCATGATGGATGTTTTTACGCGTTATGGATTACCTCTGGAACTTGTGACAGACCAAGGAACACATTTTGCTAACAATTTAATGCAAGTACTAACGCATAATTTTCAAATCCTGCATAAATTCGGTTCCCCATACTATCCTTGTGCTAATGGTTTAGCTGAAAGTACCAACAAGACGCTGTTGGGTATGCTTCGCAAATTGACCATGGAATCACCAGAAAGATGGGATCAGTTACTACCTGCAGTCTTATGGGCATACCGGACTACATACAAAGTTGCAACCGGACTGACTCCTTTCAAGCTTGCTTATGGGTTGGAAGCAATCACGCCTATGGAGCTTGTCATGCCAAGCTTACGCGTGGCCATAACTCAGAAACTGTTACCCGAAGACTCTTTGTCATTTCGGTTGAAAGCACTTAGAGGCTTGGATGAACCTCGTTGGGAAAGCTTTCTAACTCTTCAAGAAGTTCAGTTGCAGCAAGCCCGGACTCATGATCGTTTCCTCAAGACTCCTGTGTTTATGGTGGGCCAACTTGTGTTGTTTTATAATGCTAAATCAAATCGTTCTGCTGGAAAATTTAAACTACGGTGGTTTGGTCCTTACCGGATTAGTGAGCAAGTGGGACCAGCTACTTTTCGGTTGGCTACCTTGACCGGAGTTCCTCTTCCTAAAGTGATCAATGGTTCAAAATTACAGCAGTATCACCAAGCGTCTGATCCTCGCTGACGTGTCCTTCATTTTTTCCGCGTGTCACTTATTTTCTTTTTTATTTCTGCGTGTTAGTTGAATAAGACCGTAAGCTCATCGTTTTGATACATAATCATAATTAATCACCGCCTTGTGTTATTGATTCTGCTCATGCATGCCCGCCGTAATTATGAAGGTTATCATCTCAACATCGCGCGATGATTAAGTATTTTCGATCGCTTCCCATTGTCGAGTGTCTACTTAATCCTCTTCTTTTCCCTGTTAATCGCTATTATGTCTGTGTGTTCTGTGCGTTGTGTTTCCTATGTTTGTCGTGTATTCGTGTTCTTGTGATTTCGTGTGCGCATCATGGAAGCTTTAGCCAATTTTGCTACCTTCTGTGACAGACTCCCTCATGATGTGAGTGAGTTCTTGCGTATCCGCAGCTTGTTGAACTTCGCTGAATTGCCTTGGCATTCAGTGGAGTGTCACCCTTATTATGCACAGATTATTGCAGCCATTGTCGCGACTCCTGCTATTGAGCAGAGTTGGCCGATTACATGTTTACCATCTCGTGTCATAATCACGATAGCGTCATTTGCTACAGCATTTCGTTTGCCCAGGGAAGGCATGGAGAATGGTCCTCTCCTTCCTATTGCCACCATGGTCGAATTATTCCCACGGTCCTCATCGAATGAATACGCCATTTTGTGTCGCCCTGACCCTGAACGTACCACCTTACAATTTCTTGTTGCTATCCTTAATTTACAGAAACGCACTTACGGGATTTCACACCCATTTTATTCAGTGATTGACATGGCTTTTGGTGAGCCTATTAATTTAGCCTCGTTCTATTTCCGGCGCATTCACCGTGAATGCGTTACGCTTATTAAGCACGTTAACAAGGGAGAGCTTCCGCGTTCGCGTTTACCACATATCCTTACCTTTCTGTTCCCAGCCATTCAAGCCGTGCAACGCCCACCAAGAGCTCTAATTTTGTATCATGAAGAATCTGCCCAAGTGCTCGAAGATACAGAAGAAGATGATGAAGATCTCTTCCAACTCCTTTGCCGGAAACGCAGACGGATAAGCCCCTCTGAGAGTCAAGTACAAGGCTCCACCGCCGGACATGAGGCAGAAGTTTTCCATGACACTGCCACTTCAATCCATGTGGAATCTTCTGGTCCATCTTCTCCAAATAAGCAGCAGGAACAAAGTGCGTCCACCACCGCATCTGATGCAATTTCTTCTAAGGAGGAATCTCAGCAGCAGACTCAGGAGGATGTGCAAGCCATTGTTGCAGAGATAATAAATGAAGTCATTACCTTGGTCGATGCTGTAATCAACCGGACTGAAGTGACTACGCAGCAACCTGCTGGAATAGTGTTGGTGCCCAACACTCTTATGCCCACTCCTCCACCAATGCCTCCGATTAAGCCCATTATCCCTGTTTAGCCAATTGTTCCTGAAGAACCTGCTACTTAATCCTCTTCTCCCACTTATTCTCCACCATATTCCCCTCCCTTATTAGCAGCTTCATCATCCCAGCCACTACCTCCTCTTTCTCTTCCGGTCCCCATGTTTACTGAGTTAGCATCCATGGGTCGTATGTTGATCCAATTGTCACAACAACTACCAATGCAGATGAAGGAGGTTACTAACAATCTCAGACAAGAACTACAACACAAAGTTGATGTATTAGAAGCGGATATTACTCCATTGCAAGAGGAAGTAGATGCAGTGAAGGTTGAAAACCATGCTTTGCATGTACGGGTTCAACACCTCCAGGCTAGACTTGCCGAACAGGATTCATTGATCAATCAAAGAGATGCTGCATTGGCTGAGTTAAGAGCCAAAGATGATTTATTAATGAAAAAACTTGGAGAAGCTTGTCGAAGGTAGAAAAGTGCGTTTCGAAGCGATGAAGTTTGGTCAAGCCAACCGTCACAAGACCAGCCCTTGAGCTTATGGAGACTCAAATAGACCTTATAGGCATGCTATAAGTGCAAAGAAACACACTATGTACCTTGGAGCATCAAGGAGAATGAGTCGATACAAAACAGATAGGTTCGCGGGTCGACTAGCTCAAAAAAACTTACTATCTATGGAAGAGACAATGAACTTCAAATGCCCATAGCGACCAGCGTGATTACAATTAGAAAAACTCCTTTTATGGGAGTGATACACATAGGGTTTAGTGTATGGAATGCACAAAAGTATAAGGAATAAGCAAAATATGCTATAGGAATGAGTGCGACATTCACCGGTGGTACTTCCTATTTTTCAGGAATACGCAGAGATTGACCCCGAGGCAGAAAAACTGAGATTTCTCCAAATCTGCTGAACCAAATGCTTTGAAAATTTACAGGCATAAACTAGACCCTAATACCTTGCCAATGAGTCCTCTTGCACTCAATTTAAAGCTCTGAGGAGAGAGCAGCAGCCTCTGCAAGATTACTGTTGGCGAAGAAGATGATGCAGAAAATTGAAGGAGCAAGACAATGATGGTCACAAGTGTATGTATATTGCTTCCATGTAATGTACAAGTGATTTCAACTCCTTATACAGCCTCTAGGAGTGTTTCACGACTTTTACAACTTGAATTTGAATTCAAATGAAGGTGGGAATGGTTGTTGGAGGGAATCAATTCACTTCCCTACAATCTAGGAAAAGTGAAGATCTTGATTGATCTACTTTTAGGTGACTTGATTTGCTTGATTGAATGCAACTTCAACCACCAAAATTTCGTGGGATTTTGGCTCTATATTTCTACCTTTACATGTGTACAACTCAAGGCTTTTACAATGGTAAATGAGCCATCAAAATATTCTCAAAAAATACAATAAATGAGCATATGAAAAAGAACTCTCCAACGGATATTCTTTCGACGCAATAGCCTTTGATGTAGATTAAATCCACCTCAAGCATAGTGTAAGCTTGATGTTCCAACAACTCCCCCTCAAGCTAAAGTATGCTTGAGTCTTCATTCTCTGATAGGTTGAATACCTGCCATAGGTTTGAATCTACAAAGCTTTATTCCATCAAGTGCCTTCGTCATCATATCTGCTACTTGCTTTTCATTCGGAACAAAAGAAATGTCAATCTCCTTTGCCATGAGCTTCTCCCTGATGAAGTGATAATGGACTTCTATGTGCTTGGTTCTCGCATGGAAAATAGGATTTGCCGCTAGATGCATGGAACTTACATTATCTCGAAATATGTGAGGTTTGGAACTCACAAGTCCCAAATCTGTATATAATGCTTTTAACCATATTGCCTCTTGAGTTGCTATGGTCAAGCCTCTGTACTCTGCTTCAGTTGAAGATAAAGCAACTGTTGGTTGCTTCTTGGAACTCCATGACACTAGCTTCGAACCTGCAAATGCTAAGTAACCAGATGTACTTTTTCTATCATCCTTAGCTCCTGCCCAATTTGCATCTGAGTAGATTTTGATATCCAAATCAGAAGAGTAAGGATAGAATATACCTTCGTTGATTGTACCTTTGAGATACTTAAGTACTCTCTTAGCCGCATCCATGTGTGGTCTTCTTGGTGAGTGCATGAACTGACTAAGCACTCCCACACTATATGAGATGTGTGCCCTTGTATGAGTAGCATATATCAAGCTACCTACCAAGCTTTGATACTCTTTAATGTCTTCAATTTTCTCACCTTCATAAACACTAAGTTTATGATTCATCTCCAAAGGTGTACCTGCAGGTTTAGTATTCTCCATTTTGAACTTGAGAAGAAGATCCTGAATGTATCTTCTTTGAGTCAAATACATTCCTTCATCTGTGTATATCACCTGCATACCTAGGAAATATGTGAGCTCACCTAGGTCATTGATTTTGAACTCCTCTTGCATGTGTCTCTTGATCCTTTGAATGCCATTTAGATCATCACCTGTCACAATAATATCATTTACATATACACATAGATAGATAACCTCATTGTGATCCCTTTTGATGAATAGAGAAGGATCTGAGCTGCTAGCTTTGAACCCTTGATCTTGAAGATATGTAACCAACCTGTAATTCCAAGCTCTTGGAGCTTGTTTCAATCCATACAATGCTTTCTTAAGTCTGTAAACATAAGATGGATGATTAGGGTTTTCAAAACCTGGTGGTTGTGACATGTATACCTCTTCACTTATCCAACCATTTAAGAATGCATTTTTCACATCAAGTTGGAGGAGTCTCCAATTCCTTGCAGCAGCTACACTTATCAATGTCCTGATTGTAGTCATCTTTGCAACTGGTGAGAATGTTTCCTCATAGTCTATACCATGAGTTTGTGAGCATCCTTTGGCAACTAATCTTGCCTTGTACCTGCAAACTGATCCATCTGAATTTCTTTTAACTTTATATACCCATCGGCAACCAATTACCTTTTGATTCGGCAACATTGGAACCAAATCCCAAGTGTCCATTTCCTTCAATGCATCTATCTCTTCGTTCATGGCCTTTTCCCAATTAGGGTTTCCCTTTGCCTCTTCATAGGTTGAGGGTTCCTCTGAAATAGAGTCTTTTGCCAAGTAGATTGAATGCTTTGTAACAAATGTGGAATCATATCCATACCTTTCTGGTTGTTTCTTCTCTCTTGCTGATCTTCTAGCTGCTTGTTTGGAGCATTCTCCAACCTCTTGCATCTTTGCTTTGCCTCTTGACTTCCATAGCTTGTAATCCCTTTCTCTTTCATCTTGGTCATCGTCTGTATCACTTCTTGGATCCTGGACCTATGTATCATGCTTGCTTCCTAATTGATGAGAGTCATAATCAAGATCATATGGTAGTGTTACCTTTTGTTTGTCTTCATCATACCAAGACCTGTGTTCTTCAAACACAACATCTCTACTTGTAGTGAATTGCTTGGTTGAAGGATTGAAGAACCTGTAACCCATCTGAGTTGAATCATATCCAATAAACACTGCCTTTGTTGCCCTTTCAGCTAGCTTACCTCTTATTTGTGATGGTACATGAACATAAGCTAAACAACCAAAAACCTTGCAATGTCCAAGACTAGGTTTTCTTCCATGCCATGCTTCATAAGGAGTCATACCTTGAAGTGATTTGGATGGTAGTCGATTGACAATGTACACTGCAGTTGAAATAGCTTCTGCCCATAGATAATGTGGCAACTTCTTCTCTTCAAGCATTGTTCGGGTTGATCCAACTAATGTCTTGTTTCTCCTCTCTGCAATTCCATTTAGTTGAGGAGAGTACCTAGTAGTCACTTCCCTTTTGATACCTTTGTCCTGCAAGAACTCATCAAACTCTTTGGAGAAGTATTCTCCCCCTCCATCAGATCTGAGCTTCTTTAGTGATCTACCTGTATGATTCTCCACATGTGCAAGATACTTCTTGAAGCAATCAAATACTTCATTCTTACTCTTGATAAAGTATAGAAGAGTCCATCTACTATGGTCGTCAATAAATGAGACATAATACCTTGATCCTGCCAATGAAGGTTCTTGACTTGGTCCCCATACATCTGTATGTACTAAGTCCAATAAGTTGTTGTGGATGTAGCCTTTGTGGTTGAATGGTTGTCTTTGTGCCTTCCCAATCTGACATGCATCACACTTGTTGATCATGTGTTGCTTTGATATGTTCGGCAGTCCTAGAACACTTTGATCCCTGCATATATCCTTCAAGGTTCTTTCATTCACATGAGCAAGTCTCTTATGCCACACTTCAAGCTCACTTAGGGTTTGAGACCCAAAGTTGAATAGAGCTATGTTCCTGGTATCTCCTACTTCAAAAGTAAAGAGCCTACCATGCTTCTCACCTCGGGCTATCTTCTTGAAGCCTTGACATGGATCTTCCACAAAAGCTCCATGTTGGGTGAACCTAACTTGCAAGCCTTTTTCAACTATTTGGCCTACACTTATTAGGTTTTTAGTGATAGTGGGTACATAGAGAACCTTACTTAGAATGTTTGTCCTGCCATTGGAAGCTTTGACATTACCAATCTTCTCCACATTGTGCTTCGTGTCATCCCTTGTTTGCACTTCATGTCTATGCTTTGGACTTTCCAAATCAGATAGAAGAGCAATGTTGCCTGCAACATGATTCGAACATCCTCAATCTATGTAGAACAAATGATCATCTTCTTTACCTTCTTTGTGGCTTAGATTCATGAGAAGTAATGAGTCTTCATGTGGTTGATCTTCTGAATAATTGTTGTAGTCCCTTCGATTATAGCTTCTATTGTTGTTGTTGAAGTTGTGTCCACCTCTGCCTCTATTGCTGCCATATCCACCTCTTCCACTTCCTTTCTGGGTCTTCCCATTGAACCAGCAATTCTGAGTGGTGTGGTTGGTCTTATCGCATATGGCACAAGGTTGAACATTCTGACCTTTGGCTTTGTCTTGCTTTGATCCTTTCTTCTTCCCTTTCCACTTGCTCTTGCTTGCGAAGTTGGCTTGGGAAGTCTCTTCTTCATCTTCTTCCTTCTTCTTGCCTTTCTGCTTCTTATCCTTCTTATCTGCATATAGAGCACTAGTTGAACTACCATGATAAGAGTTACCTTCCTTTATGCTATTGTTGGCTTCTTGATTGAAGAGTTGTCCAAGAAAGATGTTGAAGTCTGGAGTTTGCACATCCATGATGAGATCATAAGCCGTCGTGAAGGATTGCCATTGCTTATCACTTCGAATGCCATTGAGAATTTGCCTCATGATGACCTCTTCTTCAATCAGCTCTCCAATGGATGCTAACTGATCCGCAACCTCCTTGACCTTGGTAACAAACTCTGTGATGGTTTGTTTAGGTGTCTTCTTCATTTGGTTGAACTCGTTCCAAAGATGATTGTTTCTTGCTTTGGTACTAGCAGAAAAGAAAGTCTCCAGGGCATCCCAAGTCTCTTGAGATGTCTTGCATCCTCTAATATGTGGTAATAGAAAGTCAGAGATAGAGTTTAGTATGTACGACCTTGCTTGAGCATCCCTTGTGCACCAAAGTGTGAGCTTATCTGTCTCCTCTTGTGTAGGTCCTCCTTTGGATCTTGGAATAGGCATAGCTTCATCACCTGCTACAATTCCATAAAGATTTCTACCTTGCAAATAGGCCTCCATTCTGATTTGCCAAGCCGCGTAGTTGTGTCCATCAAGCTTCTCGATCATTGAGGGAAAGCCGTCACCCATCTTGAACTATCTCTGATACCACTGAAAAAACTTGGAGAAGCTTGTCGAAGGTAGAAAAGTGCGTTTCGAAGCGATGAAGTTTGGTCAAGCCAACCGGCACAAGACCAGCCCTTGAGCTTATGGAGACTCAAATAGACCTTATAGGCATGCTATAAGTGCAAAGAAACACACTATGTACCTTGGAGCATCAAGGAGAATGAGTCGATACAAAACAGATAGGTTCGCGGGTCGACTAGCTCAA
>CM035432.1:18454298-18456798 GCA_020310875.1 Ceratopteris richardii | reverse complement strand
ATCTTCTATCATCCATATTACCTGCCCAATCTGCATCACTATATATCTTGATTCTTGTATCTGAAGTAAACCCATAGTACAACCCTTCTTTGAGTGTACCCTTGATGTACCTAAGTACTCTTTGTCCTGCAATCCAATGTTCCTTTCTAGGACAATGCATGAATTGTGAAAGCACACCAACTGCATATGACAAGTCAGGCCTTGTCAATGTAGCATAAATCAAGCTACCAACCAAACTTTGATAGAGTTTCATATCTCTGAACTCTTCTCCTCCAAACCTAGACAATTTATGGTTCACTTCCAAAGGTGTAGGTGCAACCCTGCAATCTTCCATTTTAAATTTGGTTAGCAAATTTTTAAGATACCTTTCTTGGGTCACATATACTCCATGTTGAGTATAAGAGATCTCCATTCCCAAGAAGAATGATAGGTTCCCCAAATCACTGATTTTGAACTCTTTCTCCATCTGCTTCTTGATCATTTGTATCCCCTTATCATCTGTTCCTGTAAGTATTATGTCATCAACATAAATACACACATAAATAAACCCATCTTCACTTGCTTTGACTAGCAAGCTACTATCTGCCTTTGATGCTTGAAATCCAAGATCATTCAAGAATTTCACAAGCCTATAATCCCAAGCCCTTGGGGCTTGTTTCAACCCATACAAAGCTCTCTTGAGCTTACACACATAATTTGGACTCACTTGATCTTTGAACCCATCTGGTTGCTCCATGTAGACTTCATCTGAAATGTAACCATTCAAGAAAGCATTTTTAACATCTAATTGAGACAACTTCCAACCTTTACAAGCAGCAATTGCAATGAGTGTCCTGATGGTTGTCATCTTTGCCACATGACTATAAGTCTCATCATAGTCCACTCCATATGTCTGTGCATACCCTTTCACAACAAGTCTAGCTTTGTACCTAGACACACTTCCATCTGCAAATCTTTTAGTCTTGTAAACCCACTTACAACCAATGATTTTCTGGCTATTAGGTTTAGGAACCAAATCCCATGTTTGATTTTCTATCAATGCATCATACTCCTCTTGCATAGCATCTTCCCAATTCTTCTTCCCTTTGGCTTCTTCATATGTAGAAGGGTCTTCATCTGCTTTTACCAAATAAGCATAATCTTTAGTAGTTAAGAATGAAGTGTCATAGCTATACCTTGTAGGTTGCCATTTGTGCCTAGATGACCTCCTAACTTCTGCACTTCTTGAAGTTTCTGGTTCATCACATTCTGGATCAAACCTTGGCCTCTCTTCAACTTCAACCTGCACTTCATTACTCTCACTTTCATCAAGTAACTGAATCTTTGCTTTACCTTTCCTTTGATCCACCACTTCTTCATCATCTGCATGTACATTATATTTACCTGCATACCAAGTACCTTGCTCATCAAATGTAACATCCTTGGATACAATAAATTGCTTTGTGGATGGACTCCACAACCTGTATCCCATTTGCTTATCATCATAACCAATGAATACATACTTCTCTGCCTTAGGCTCCAACTTATGCCTCAATTGAGATGGCACATATGCATATGCCAAGCATCCAAATATTCTGCAATGATCCAAGGTAGGTTTCTTACCCCACCAAGCTTCATATGGTGTCATACCCTGCAAAGCTTTACAAGGCAATCTATTAACCAAATATGTAGCTGTATTAACAGCCTCAGCCCACAAATAATTTGGGCAATTCTTCTCTTTCATCATGGACCTTGCAAACTCAACAAGAGTCCTATTTCTTCTTTCTGCTACCCCATTTTGTTGAGGAGAGTACCTGCAAGTGACTTCTCTCTTTATACCTGCATTCCACAAATAATCATTGAACTCATTTGAAAAATACTCTCCCCCTCCATCTGACCTTAGTCTCCTCAATTTTTGACCTGTAATCCTTTCTGCATATGCATGATAGTGTTTAAATGTATTAAACACTTCTGACTTTTCCTTAATCACATAAATTGTGATCCACCTGGTAGCATCATCAACATATATGACATAATATCTTGAACCATTTATACTAAAGTCCTTTGAAGGACCCCACACATCTGTATGCACCAATTCAAGTCTTTCTGAATACATAAATCCATGCTTGGAATAAGATTGCTTATGAGCCTTACCTAATTGACATGCCTCACATCTGTATGTCATGTGTTGACCTGCAATGTTGGGCATTCCAAGCACTGAATCATTGTTAATCATTTCTTTGATACCTCTTTCATTAAAGTGTCCAAGTCTTTTGTGCCAAAGATCCAATTCTGACACCTTCTGCTCTCCATATGTGAACATAGCATGTCCAACATTTCCTTGTACCTTCAATGTGAAAAGCCTTCCTTCTTTCTTTCCTGCAATAACTTGTTTATACCCTTGACTAGGGTCTTCCACATAAACTCCATCATTTGTGAACCTTACCTCATATCCTTTTTCCACAATTTGACCTACACTGATCAAATTCTTTGGAATTGTGGGAACATAAAGTACCTTACT
>CM035432.1:18434298-18449298 GCA_020310875.1 Ceratopteris richardii | reverse complement strand
TTTTGGTATTGGGCCTCCCGTAGCAATTGGCGTTTGAGAATACGGTTGACCTCATCTGCGCATTCTTCGGCTCGCCGTAACTGCTCTTGGACTTGGTCGGCTTCTTTCTGTTGGTCCTGCATCTTCTGGGTGGTTTCTTGTAATTGAGTCTTCGTGTCTGCGATCAATTCTTCGAGAGATGCGTTGATATCTTCTTGTTCTTGAAGGGCGGCCTTCAGTGTTCGAATTTCCTCATGTGCGTCGTGTATGAGTTGATCTTTGGCAGCTAGCTGGTCCAGGGCTGCATCTCGTTGTTGTACTAGCGTCTGCTCTATCGAAAATCGTGCTTGGAGTTCTGCTAGCTGTGTCTGTAGTTGATGATTCTCGGTCTTTACGGCATCAATTTCTTCCTGGAGGGGGGTGATGTCGGCTTCCAGGGTGTCTACCTTGTGCTGGTATTCGAGCTTCAGGTTGTCCGTGGCTGCCGTAAACTGTGCGGGCAGCTGGTGTGATAACTGAATGAGGAACTGCCCCATGGCGGCAAGTTCCGAGAATGCGTATGTGGCGGTGGTGGTGGAGGATGACGAGGTTGAGAGGATGTATCGGTGAGTAATTGCTGGGAGTTAGGTGGAGAGTAGTTAGGGGAGGAAAAGGAGGATGCTACAGGTTCAGTGAAGGGTGGGAGGGGTGGTTCCAGTGGGGGGAAGGGTTTGACAGGAGGTGGTGTAGGGAGAACGGTATCTGAGGGGTTTACCTTGGCGACTGTTTGTTGTACGGTTTCTGTATGATTGATGGCGTCGATGAGTTGATCCAGTGCTTTTGTGGCCGATTCCTGTTCATCCTGGTGATGCTCAGATTCTTTTTCGGTGGACACTATTTTTGTCTCTGCTTGATCCTGCTGGTCTGGTTGCTCCGTCGATGTTTCGTTGTGTATCAAAGTGGCGGTGTCGTGGTATGTTTCCTCTTGGTCGTCCGGCTTGGTGTCGTGATCTTTTCCAGTGGATCCTTGAACTTCACTTTCCGAGGAGCTGATCCGAATTCGCTTGGTGCGGAAGAGTTGATTAATCTCTTCGTCTTCTTCTTCAGTATCCTCGATCGGTTGTGCTGATTCTTCGTGTCGAAGTGCGGGGCCTGCGGGTGGGGGTTGTGCGGCGAGAATGGTTGGGAAGAGGAAGGAGATGATGTGGGGAAGGCGAGAGCGGGGGGTAGAACCCTTTTGGAGCTGTTTTACGATAGCTACACATTCTTTATGGATTCTAAGGAAAAAGTAAGAGGCAAAATTTACAGGTTCGCGGGCAGCTAAATCTAAGGCGGAGTAGAAGGGGCGAGAGATGCCATATGTTCGTTTTTGCAGGTTGAGGATGGCTACAAGGAACTGTAGGGCGGATCGCTCGGGTTCTGGGCGGCAGAGAATGGCGTATTCGTTTGATGAGGAGCGGGGAAAGAGTTCGGTCATACGAGCGACAGGGATGCTAGGGCCATTTTCGCGGCCTTGCGGGGTGAGGCGGTAGGCGTCAGCGAAGGCTTGGAAGGTGATGACGGATCTATGTGGGAGGGAAAGGAAGACCCACTGTCGTTCGGTGGTGGGGCTTTGGGCAATGGCTTGGATGATCTGTGCGGAGAAGGGATGGGCTTCCACTGAGTGCCAAGGCAACTCAGCGAAGTTGGCCAACCCTCTGCATCGTAGGTATTCGCCTACGTTTGTAGGGATACCTTCACGGAAAGCAGCGTAGTTGGCTAGCGCTTCCATGGTGTTCACAATGCACACTTACAGAAAACACAGAATACTGAGATAACACACACAATCACGAAAACACAATAGCGGTTTTTGGCGCAACTGAGGGGGTTAAATATGGAGAACACGGTGTGGGGGTGAGTATCATTGTGCGGTGCGGGAATGATACGGTTTGCATGCTATCGTGCATACTGAGTGACAGGTAGGGAGGGGTGGCTGGTAACATAAAGATTTGTACAAAAGACGGCTAAAAGCAAAACACAAAAATTTATACAAAACGCGGTTCGTCGCCGAATAATTTAATGCGTACTGGTAGTGGGATAATACGGCCGCAGCTTCGATCCATTAATTACCTTTGGAAGTGGAATTCCGGTCAACGTAGTCAACCGAAAAGTTGCCGGACCTACTTCTGCTGAGATCTTGAAAGGGCCGAACCATCGTAGTTTGAATTTTCCTGCTGCTCTGTCCGATTTTGCGTTATAGAAGAGTACAAGCTGTCCTACCGAAAAGATTGGCGTCTTCAAATATCGATCGTGTGTCTTAGCTTGCCTTAGTTGAACTTCGCGCATAGTTAAAAAACTGAGCCATCGGTGCTCATCAAGTTCTCTGAGTGCGTCCATTCGTGCTGTTAGTGAAGATTCCGGTAGCATCTTCTGAGTGATTGCTACCCGCAAACTTGGGATGACTACTTCCATGGGAGCGATTGCTTCTAAGCCATAAGCTAGCTTGAAAGGTGTCAAGCCTGTTGTTACCTTATATGTAGTTCGGTATGCCCATAATACTGCAGGTAGTAGTTGATCCCATCTTTCCGGTGCTTCCATGATCAATTTCCGGAGGATGTTTAACAGTGATTTGTTTGTACTTTCAGCCAATCCATTGGCACGTGGATAATAAGGAGAGCTAAATTTATGTGAGACCTGGAATGATTGTGTGAGTGCCTTCATTAAATTGTTTACAAAATGAGTGCCTTGATCTGAGACAATTTCCAGTGGTAAGCCAAATCGTGGGAAGACATCCGTGAGTAGACATTTTGCTACCGTAACTGCTGTAGCAGACCGTAAAGCCCAAGCTTCTGCCCATCTAGTTGCGTAATCTGTGCAAGTCAGTATGTATCGATTGTTACTGGATACTGCTAGAGGTGTAATTGGCCCGATAAAATCTAAACCCCATTTCTGAAAAGGTTCTAATGGTAAGATGGGTTGCAGAGGAAAAAGATGCCGTTGTAAAGGCTGACCAGATCTTTGACAAGTATCACATTTTTTAACAAACTGTAAGATGTTCTTGTACATCGTTGGCCACCAGAGTCCTCCTTGCAGAATTTTCCGGTGAGTTAGGTCTGCTGCAAAATGGCCACCGGAAGGAATTGAGTGAGCCAAAGTGATAACTGAGTTAACTTCATGTGGTGGAATACAGCGAAGTAGGATTCCGGTATGATCTGTATAATATAGTTCTCCAGCAACTAACCGAAATCGGCGGCTAAAAACTGCAATTTTTCTTCGAACTGCTTTGGCATTCTCGGCTGGAAGGCGTCCGGTGAGAAAAGTTAGAATCTGGTAATAGTATGTATGTGGTGTTTGTAAGTTGGCAGTCTCATCGGGTAGTGGCTCAGCGTTATAAATTGCAGGAGTCGTGTCATCTATGCCTACCGGAGCTTCACCGGAATCTAGGCGTGATAAGAAATCTGCTAAGGCATGTGCATTTCCGGGTCGGTGAATGACATCATAGTCGAATTCTTGTAAAAGTAGCACCCATCGTGCTAATCGTCCTCCTAAGTGCTGATGTCTTACTAGATAAACAAGGGCAGCATGATCCACATGAAAGGTAAATTTCTGGTCTAGTAGATAATGTCTGAACTTTTTGATTGAGTAAATCAATCCTAGACATTCTCTTTCCGTGGTGGAATAGTTCTTTTCTGCCGGTGCAAGCCTTCTACTGGCGTAATAAACAGGGCGAAACCACTTCTCTGTTTGTTGCATCAGAATAGTGCCAATTGCAATATCTGAAGCGTCAACAAAAACATGGAACGGATTGTCCCAGTCCGGTGGTTGTAAAATTGGGGCTTGCGTCAAGAGATACTTGAGTCGATCAAATGTAGTTTGACATTCTTCAGTCCATTCAAATTGTCGGGGAGTTTTTGTGATTAGCCTGTTCAGTGGTACTGCCAGGTGGGCAAGCCACCGTAGGTGTCTGCCATGCCACTGTATTTGTCCCATAAAACACATTACTTCTTTCGGAGTCGTGGGTATCGGGGCTTCTAAAATCGCTGAAATCTTATCTGGGTCCACTCGGATACCTTGAGCAGATACAATATGCCCAAGTAGTTTGCCACATGAAACCGCGAACACGGATTTGTTGGGATTAAGGCAGAGTCTATATTCTCTACACTTCTGAAAACAGCATCGTAAATGAAACAAATGTGCTATCATCTTCCCAAAGATTGAGAAGTCGTCGAGATATACTTGCATGAATGAAGTGAGATAAGGAGAGAATATCTCCTGCATACATCTTTGAAATGTGCTTGGCGCATTTCTCAATCCGAACCACATTACTGTGCAGGCAAAGACACCCCAATTGGTAATGAAAGCAGTTTTTGGTATATCCTCTTCAGCCATTCTAACCTGATTGTAACCACTGTATCCATCTAAGAAAGAATACATTTCATGTCCTGCAACTCTATCAAGCATGGTATCCAAAAAGGGGATCGGGAAAGGATCTGGTACTGTTGCTGCATTTAATTTCTGGTAATCCACACAGATTCGTAATTGCTTGTTCTTCTTTGGTACGATCACAATTGGTGAGATCCATTCAGCGTGTTCTACTGGTACAATGAATCCGACTTTTAATAGTCTATCAAGTTCGGCTTTTACCTGTGATGCATAATGGGGGTTCATTCTGTAGCTGGGTTGTCTGTTTGGTTTCACTTCCGGTTTCGACTCTGTGTTGATAGATGCGCGGATCTAATCCTTTCATGTCTTTGTAATCCCATGCAAAGACGTCTGCGAATTCGCGAAGAAGTTTAATCAAATCCTCCTTAAATGTTTCCGGTAAGTTCTGCCTCATCTTCACAGGTCGTGGGTGATTCCTATCTCCTAGATTGTACGTGATCAGCTGGTCTTCTGGGACGTAAAATTGTTGAGGTTTCTCTGTATCGTCTGTTGGCTTGAACAGTGGTTGTAATTCATCGTCATGGGTTGAGGAAGTATCTTCCTCGACCGATTTTCCGGTGATAGCTACTACTGTACATACTGACGTGTTCCAGTTATCTATGACGGATTGTAGATCAACAGTTCCTAGAGACATTAAATCAGCGTTACTTTTCAGAAATTGCTCTTCTTCATCATCTGATAGTCCATCTAACATATGGACTGGTTCAGCAAAATATGGTCTGGCATGAGGTTCACAGGGTTGTATAGCATCTAGTTTTACCACATATTTACGATTGGCGTCCTTGAATGTAAGCTCTTGTGCAGACCAGTCCTGTATTACCTTCGCATGCTTCAGCCAAGGTCGGCCGAAAAGAAGGTTGTAATCCAAAGTGGATTCGGGTAGATCTAGTATGACAAAAGTCATCTTGAAAGTCGTACCTTGTAGAGTGATGGGTACATCCCGCACAAGTCCTACAGGATGGACTCTCGATTGATCCGCCATTCGAACAAAGAATTGAACTGGTTCAATTTTGGTCCAGCCTAGCTTTTTGCATAATGCTGCGGTCGCAATGTTTACGCCTGAGCCTCCGTCAATTAATACCTGCGTGATCTTCTGATTCTTATACCATACTGTGATCAAGGGCACTGCATGATCAATCGCAGCATCATGTTCCGGTTGAACTGCCGCTGTGGTCGGAATGCAAGAAGGTACTGGGCTGAACTGTTGCTGAAACTGTTGTCGGATCCCAGGTACTAACGCCAGAAGTTGGCCTAGAGGCAGAGTGATGGATGCTTTGGACAAAATTTCCCAGGCCTGTGGAGCTTGGCTGTCTTGTTCTTTTGGACTTGAGGTGTCTACTGACGCAGAAGTGTCTGCGGGTGTTTCTACTGATGATGATGGTCCTGCTGATGCTTTTTGTTTTGCTTCGTCCTTTGATGAAGAAGCCTGAGTCACCGGAATAGGTTCTGGGAATACTGGTGGTTCTGTGGTGGTCCAGTGGCTAGCTTTGTTGTACATCCTACGTTGTTCTTGTATCCCTGGTTCAAAGATTTCTGCTGCCGGCTGAAGTTGTTTATCGGAACGGGTCTGGACTGTAGCAGTCTGTGTCTCTATTGGTGTAATTTTTACCATGTTGGCCATTGGATTTTGGCGTTCCTTCTTTCTTTGATCATATTCCATTGCATCCTTACAAAACCTTCTAATGTGACCGAATTCACCACAGAAATGACAGCGTGGAGGTGGTAGATTGGGATTTTCCGGTGGTGGTTCATTCTGCCATCGGTTCGCATTATAATTGTTGTTTCTCTGTCCTCAGTAATTCCGATATCCTGGTGGTTGATTATTTCTCAGTTGCGGGGGCACATAGTGATTAGCTGGCTGGCCATGTTCTTGGATGACTGCATTGACGGTTGCTGTCCCCTGTATTCTTGCGTTGTAAACACAGTTTCCGGTGGTGTGTCCGGCAGTGTTGCAGATAGCGCAAAACGCTTGATTCAGTGCACAGTTGGCACTCGTATGCCCTGAATTTTTGCATGTGGTGCAGTATACTTGCCTGGTTATATCTTCAGCCATATTTTTGTTTGTTTTTAACCATTCCAAGTCTTATGAAAATCCACCAACCTTGGACTCTAGCTGCAGAGCCATTGCAATGACGGCATCCAAGGTCATAGCTCCAACACATCTTATGATCATGATCTGCTTCAGTTGTGGGGTTAATCCATTGATAAACCATTGAGAGATGACATCATCAGGTAGATTAGTGTGAGCCTATGGTATCTGCCGCAAATGTGTTCTGAAGAGAGTAGTGTATTCCTGGACAGTCTGATTTACCTTCTGTCTGTTGTTCTGTAGATACTCAAAGATTTCAGCAGGATTCTTCTTTAGTCTGAATCGCTGTAAAAAGGCATCTCGTACTGCATCGTAAGTACCAAAATCATTGATATCATATTCCGTGAGCCATCTCGTTGCTTCATTGATCAGTGTAGATTGAAAAACAATGGCCTTATACGCCTGATCTAGTGGATGGTTAAGAACTGCATAACTTATCTCGAAAGTTTGTACGTGGGCGTCTGGGTCATCTCCTGGGAATCCACCGAATTTCGTGTAGGTTACTCCTGTTGGAGGCGGCCTTGGCTGACCTAACTGTTGTTGTTGTTGCCCGCTCATTGTGAATGCTTCAGGGCTTCCTTCTGTATCTCGGGATTGATTGGCTGAACTATCGGGACTTGTATCGTCGGAGGATGCGTTTTCCGGTGTGCTGTTTCGACTTAGGATGCTTCGGATCTCTGTTTCGAACAGCTTTCCTTCCTTCTGGATGTCTAATATCCGAAATCTTTCTTCCAAACACGAAGGTTGAGCTGATGATTCCGCAAAAAAGGCTAAACGTTTGCCAGCGATAGGTGATTCTATCACCGGAATCTCACCGGAATGAACCGAAATTGTGCCAGAATGCCCTGTTTTACTACTTTTGCTGAATTTTCCTAACGTATTTCTGACCATGGCTAACTCTAAGTCTTTATCTGATATTGTTAAACTAGGTTCCAACGGCGTTTTGATAGAGTCTGGACTTGCTATATCTTCGATAGGCTGGGTCGAAGTAGCACCAGAATGTATCGAAGGCGTTGATTGTTCTACCGGAATATGATCAGAATCAGTTGTAACGTTTCCACTTTTCTTGACCACTGGGTCAGATCTAGTTATGCCTACTTCTCCCGAGGCTATCTTTTGTGATTTTCGTGCTTCAATCTGACGATTCTTAGGATATGTTTCGCCCGATCGAGTGACCGGCATGTATCATTGCCTAGTGATACTATCTGAACAGTTTGCAACAATCTGGGTCTGTTGCTACTGTCAGCAAATCGAATGTTACTTGGGTGTTCGCTTCTTACAACCCGCTGGCACTCGAATGCCACTTTCTTACAAGCAACTCGTAATCGGATACTACTTTACCGCAGAGATTGGTAAACAGTTGCCACTTTCCCACAGAGAACTGGCTAGAGAACTGGCAATCGGATGCCACTTTCCCACAGACGGCGCCAAATGTTAAAGGTATAATCGCTTATTGTAACTCAATCATTAACTACCTACCGTAGACGTTAATTACTAATTCAAAACAACAGTCCTTCGGAGACTCCAGAGTCTGGTTCTGTGAGAGGTTATGGTAGGAGACACTCAGAAGATGAAGTTGGAGCTGCTAAACCTGCTTGACTCCAGCCACCCTTTGCTTCAGATATGTATTGTAGACTTGCTTAGGTCCCAAATGATGCAAAGAAATCACATATGTACTTTGCAAACTCTTTGTGCAATGATCAAATCAAAACAGATGGTTGAAACTTCAAAAATCTGAGAAAACTTGCTAAATTTGTCTTGACACCTGCTCAGTCTAATGCTCAGTGTGTCCAGCACACTTACAATTGGGTAAATTCCTTTTGAGGGAATTAAATTAACTTAACAAGCTATTGATTGCAAGTTAAATCACTTCAATTGACAAACTATGCTTTGAGAATTATCTTTAGCAAAACAAAAGATGATCCCGACTTTTTAGGAGCTACACACAGAAATACCAGTGACTGCTTTGATCGACTTTTCTCACAATTGGCTGAATGAAAGTTCTTCAAACTTTGTAGTGTTGTAGAATACCTTGAGCTGATTCCAACAAGCTTTGAATCATTGAATTTGGTTCAGTAAATCTTGAGATATGCCTTCCTGAAGTAGACTGACTTGGAGAAGATGATACAGAGAAAAACCAGAGATACAAAAAATGTATATGTTCTATTGATATGAATGATTTTACAATCTCATTAGCTTGATAAGCAAGGCTAATTGAGATGATAAGGTGTTGGCTATGGCTTAGCTCAAACACACATAGAGTTACAAGGGATTTCTGCCTCGGGAGTTGTGTCAAAAGGTGGTGGACTGAAGAAGAAGACCCGCGAGTTTTTTCCTTTGTTTTGTAGAAGGTTGATTGATGATTGGTTGTCACTTTCCTATAATCATGTACCTAAAAAGTTATTGATTGAAAAATTCCTTCAATCATTCACCTCCTCTACATATGGGGAGATATTCTCTCCACCTCTTCAATCAATTTCCACGACTTTTACAAGTCGGTTTGATTACATAAATCATGCCAAGTCTTTATTGACTTTTACAATGAGTGAAGAGTTAAAAACTCATAGACTTTAATTCCTATGGTTCTTTCTTCAATCCAAGTTGAAACTCCATGTTCCAAGCTTTATGTAAGATCATCCTTCAAGGGTCCAAATCAAGTGTTGAGGCTTGATATGCACCAACAGCTCCCCCTCAAGCCAAACACTTGCTTGAGTCTTCATCTTTGGTCTTCAATGATGTCCTGTAATCCAATCATGGATTTAAACTTGCATAGTTTACTTCCATCCAATGCTTTTGTAAGCAAATCTGCACATTGAGAGTGAGTAGAAATATAACTTAATTCAATCTCTTTGCTAATCAATTTTTCCCTCACATAGTGGTAATGAACTTCTATGTGTTTTGTCCTAGCATGATAAACAGGATTAGCTGCAAGGTGTAAAGAACTTGTGTTGTCACCAAATATGGTTGGTGACCTTGTGAATAGTCCTAGCTCTGAATATAGTAGCTTCAACCAAATTGCTTCTTGGGTAGCAATTGCCAAACCTCTGTACTCTGCCTCAGTAGATGATAAGGCTACTGTAGGCTGTTTCTTGGATGACCAAGAAATGGCTTTATCACCTGCAAAACAAATATATCCTGAGGTGCTTCTCCTGTCATCCTTGCATCCTGCCCAATCTGCATCTGAGTAAACCTTAAGGTCAATGTCTGATGTATATGGATAATACAAACCATGGTTCAGAGTTCCCTTGAGATATTTAATGATCTTTTTAGCTGCCTCAAGATGAGGTGCCCTAGGTTTATGCATGTATTGGCTAAGTACACTAACACCATAAGATATATCAAGTCTTGTCAAGGTAGCATAGTTGAGACTTCCTACCATGCTTTGGTAACTTGTAATGTCCTTGATTTCTTCTCCTTCATGTGCACTAAGCTTGTGATTGACTTCCATTGGAATGTTTGATACCTTAGCTTCCTGCAAACCAAATTTCTTGACCATGTCTTGTATATACTTCTTTTGAGTGATATATATACCTGTATCTGTATAAATCAACTCAAGTCCTAAGAAATATTTTAATAATCCAAGATCATTGATCTTGAATTCCTTCATCATTTGTGCCTTGATATGTCTGATTCCTTGAACATCATTCCCTGTAACAATGATGTCATCAACATAGACACACAAATAGATTACCTCTGAATTTGTCTTTTTGATGAACAAAGATGTATCTGCTTTACTCATTACAAATCCTTGGTCTTGTAGGTAGGTGGTCAATCTGTAATTCCATGCTCTAGGTGCCTGCTTCAAACCATATAGAGCTTTCTTCAATTTGCAAACATGATTTACCTTAATTGGGTCTTCATATCCAGGTGGTTGTGACATGTAGACTTCCTCTGAAATCCATCCATTCAGAAATGCATTCTTCACATCCAATTGGTACATGTTCCAATTCTTGGATGCAGCTACACTCACCATAACTCTGATAGTTGGCATCTTGGCCACAGGAGAAAATGTTTCTTCATAATCTATGCCTTGGGTTTGTGCAAAACCCTTGGCTACCAACCTGGCTTTATACCTATTTATGGTTCCATCTGAATTTCTCTTTACCTTGTAGATCCATCTGGATCCTATCACCTTCATGGATTCTTTCTTGGGTACTAAGTCCCAAGTATCACTCTCCTCAAGAGCTTCCATCTCTTCATTCATTGCTTCCTTCCATTCTGGTTTCTTGATTGCTTCCTCATAGGTACCTGGTTCTTCACTCAAGAGATCCTTTGCAAGATATACTGAATGTTTTGTAACAAGAGAAGTATCATAACCATACCTAATTGGCTTCTTACTTTCTCTTTGAGACCTCCTCATAGCCTGAGTTGAAGATTCTGGAATATCCTTCATCTTTAGCTTTCCTTTTGATTTCCAAGCTTTGAACTCTTCAAGATTGATGGAGTCTTCATCATCTGATTCTGAATCATCTTGTTTAATTGATTCCTGCTTGATTAGCTTTGGAAAGTCTTCATCTATATCATATGGTAGACTTACCTTCCTGCACTCATTTTCATACCATGAATCATTCTCATCAAAGATGACATCTCTGCTTACCTTGAAGCCTTTGTTTGTGGGGTTGTAGAATCTGTACCCTTTTTGGTTCAAATCATAACCAATGAAGATACACTTTTCAGCTTTAGGGTCTAATTTCCCTCTTACCTGTGAGGGTATATGCACATATGCTATGCAACCAAAAATTTTACAATGATCCAGAGATGGTCTCTTACCATGCCAAGCCTCATAGGGTGTCATACCATTAAGTGTTTTGGATGGCAATCTGTTTATGAGATAGGTTGCAGTAGAAACTCCTTCTGCCCATAAATAATTTGGTAGCTTCTTCTCATTGAGCATAGCCCTAGCTGTTTCCACAATAAGTCTATTTCTTCTTTCTGCCACACCATTTTGTTCAGGTGAGTATCTGGTTGTAATCTCCCTTTTGATGCCTTTTTCCTGCAAGAATTCTTCAAAGTCATTGGAGAAATACTCTCCTCCACCATCTGACCTTAACTTCTTTAGTCTTCTACCTGTCTGGTTTTCAACAAGTGCAAGATACTTTTTGAAACAATTAAATACTTCATCTTTACCCTTCATAAAGTATAAAATTGTCCACCTGCTATAATCATCAATAAAGGATACATAGTACCTTGATCCTGATATTGAAGGGTCCTTGCTAGGTCCCCAAACATCTGTGTGTACCAAGTCTAGGTAGTCTTGGTGCATGAATCCTCTCTTTGAATAAGGCAACCTGTGTGACTTACCAAATTGACATGCTTCACACTTATATATCATGTGTTGCTTGGATACATTAGGTATCCCAAGCACACATTGATCCCTGCACATTTGCTTGATGGTTCTCTCACCTATGTGTCCAAGTCTTTTGTGCCAAATCTCTAATTCTGATAAGGTTTGATCCTTGTAGTTGAACAAAGCAATATTTCTTGTATCTTCAAGCTCAAAGGTAAATAACCTACCTGATTTTTCTCCCTTTGCTATCCTCTTGAAACTATTCTTTGGGTCCTCCACATAAACTCCATGTTGTGTGAATCTGACCTGCAATCCCTTCTCTACAATCTGACCAACACTCATAAGATTTTTGGTGATTGTAGGTACATAGAGTACTCTACTCAGAAGATTCTGTTTGCCATCACATGTCTTCACATTACCAACTTTTATAACAGAGTGTTTAGTATCATCACCTGTTTGTACCTGATGCTTTCCTTTAGGTTCTTCCAAATCAGAGAGCAATGCAACATTTCCAGCTACATGGTTAGAGCAACCTGAATCAATATAAAATAAGTTGTCATCTTTTGTACCTTCCTTGGAGGTTATGTTCATAATCAGTAAGGAGTCATCTTGCTCCTCTGTATAATTGTTGTAATCCCTTCTATTTCTGTATCCACCATTGTTGTTGTGATTGTAGTTGTTGTTGTATTGGTTGTTGTATCCATTGTAGCCTTGGTGATGTTGATTGAATCTGCCTCTTCCTTGAGAGTAGCCTCCTCTTTGGTAACCTCTTCCTCTTTGGTTCTTGTAGTTTTTGTAGCACTCATCTGTAGTATGGTTAGACAAACCACATATATTGCAAGGTGATGAGTTGTAGGGTCTCCCCCTACCTGACTTACCTCCTCTGCCTCTTCCTCTTGAAGATCTACCTCTCCCTGCAAAGTTTGCTTGAGAGGTGGATCCTTCTTCATCAAGCTTTTTGCCTTTACCCTTATCCTTAGACTTCTTATCAGTATAAAGAGCAGAGGAATTGTTACCTTTTGATTCTCCTGATTTTGTAAACTTGGCTTCATGTGTGAAGAGTTGGCCCATAAGAGTTGTAAGATCAGGGGTATGCATATCCATGTATAAGTCCATTGCAGTGGTGAAACTCTCCCACTTGTCATCTGCCTTGAGTCCATTTGTCACTTGCCTGACTATTTGCTCCTCTTCAATTTCTTCTCCAATGCTTGCTAGTTGGTCTGCCACATCTTTGATCTTTGTCACATACTCTGAGACTGATTGCTTGGGCTGCTTCCTCATGGTTGTAAACTCTATCCAGAGTTGATTCTTCCTAGCCCTTGTGTTGGAAGAGAAATAATTGGACAAGGTTTCCCAAGTCTCTTGGGAAGTCTTACAATTCCTTATATGTGGTAAAAGGAAATCAGAGATAGAGTTTAGAAGGTATGACCTTGCCAAGGCATCTTTTGCACACCATTGATTTAGTCTCTCTTGCTCATCCTTGGTGGGTAGACCTCTAGCTTTGAATGTAGGTAGCTCTTCATCTCCTGATATGAATCCAAACAGACTTCTTCCTTGTAGATAGGTCTTCATTCTCAGAGACCATGCTTGGTAATTATTCCTGTCCAATTTGTCAATAAAAGAAGGGAAACCATCACCCATGATTACCTTATTTGTTTTGCTCTGATACCACTGTGAGAGGTGATGGTAGGAGACACTCAGAAGATGAAGTTGGAGCTGCTAAACCTGCTTGACTCCAGCCACCCTTTGCTTCAGATATGTATTGTAGACTTGCTTAGGTCCCAAATGATGCAAAGAAATCACATATGTACTTTGCAAACTCTTTGTGCAATGATCAAATCAAAACAGATGGTTGAAACTTCAAAAATCTGAGAAAACTTGCTAAATTTGTCTTGACACCTGCTCAGTCTAATGCTCAGTGTGTCCAGCACACTTACAATTGGGTAAATTCCTTTTGAGGGAATTAAATTAACTTAACAAGCTATTGATTGCAAGTTAAATCACTTCAATTGACAAACTATGCTTTGAGAATTATCTTTAGCAAAACAAAAGATGATCCCGACTTTTTAGGAGCTACACACAGAAATACCAGTGACTGCTTTGATCGACTTTTCTCACAATTGGCTGAATGAAAGTTCTTCAAACTTTGTAGTGTTGTAGAATACCTTGAGCTGATTCCAACAAGCTTTGAATCATTGAATTTGGTTCAGTAAATCTTGAGATATGCCTTCCTGAAGTAGACTGACTTGGAGAAGATGATACAGAGAAAAACCAGAGATACAAAAAATGTATATGTTCTATTGATATGAATGATTTTACAATCTCATTAGCTTGATAAGCAAGGCTAATTGAGATGATAAGGTGTTGGCTATGGCTTAGCTCAAACACACATAGAGTTACAAGGGATTTCTGCCTCGGGAGTTGTGTCAAAAGGTGGTGGACTGAAGAAGAAGACCCGCGAGTTTTTTCCTTTGTTTTGTAGAAGGTTGATTGATGATTGGTTGTCACTTTCCTATAATCATGTACCTAAAAAGTTATTGATTGAAAAATTCCTTCAATCATTCACCTCCTCTACATATGGGGAGATATTCTCTCCACCTCTTCAATCAATTTCCACGACTTTTACAAGTCGGTTTGATTACATAAATCATGCCAAGTCTTTATTGACTTTTACAATGAGTGAAGAGTTAAAAACTCATAGACTTTAATTCCTATGGTTCTTTCTTCAATCCAAGTTGAAACTCCATGTTCCAAGCTTTATGTAAGATCATCCTTCAAGGGTCCAAATCAAGTGTTGAGGCTTGATATGCACCAACAGGTTCCACACCTGCGTACCAGATATCTCCGAGTCTCTCATTCTCTGTACTCAATCTCACCGTAAAAAATAAACTGACTCTAGCCAAGTGGGTCCTTGGGAGTGGTAGGGGTCTGTTAGATAGAGGCCTTATACTATTTTCCCAACTTCTCACTCACCCGTCAATCGTTCGGCGCGTCTTAGCTCAGTAGTTATTTCTGATCAACCAAGGCTATCAACGTCTTAGAATCCCGCACTCCAAACTATACCTGCTATAACAGTTGAGCAGTAGTCCGGATCGAGAGTCGATACACACAGCGCACTCCTGGTAACTTAAGACGCACACACCATGAAGTCCTTCTGAACAATCTACAGCTTTACCGAGTACCAACTTCAAATCGCAAGGCCTACTGACCATAACTTGTCGCGCACTTAATCATCATTCTACTC